>JAYDZE010004052.1:0-10825 GCA_034509125.1 Monilaria moniliformis
ATTTATATAAAGACTAGCTCATGTGCTATGATCATAAAAATAATGTAAAGTGATTATACTTAAAGCCAGATATGGTTGGTCAAGCTCCAAACGATATAATGCTCAAACTCAATTCTAGTTTTTTAATCTCTCAATGAGATGATGCTTAGAAATCAAAGGTGGTTCGTCAAAAATGATGGTCTTTAAAATTCCATATTTGATAACGACGAAGCCCAACTTAGTTGGTATGATGTTTCCCTTCCAACCAATAGGTTGGAGGTTCAAGTCCCACGACCATGGTGGGTAAATAAGAAACCATTATCAATCCTCCTTTAATAATAATAATAATGATGATGATGATGATGATGATGATGATGATGATGATGATGATGATGATGATGATGATAATAATGATGATGATGATGATAATAATAATAATAATAATAATAATAATAATAATAATAATAATAATAATAATAATGGTTTATTTATAAATTTTGTAGCTTCTAACGAAGTAATTGGAGATGCAAATTCCAAGGGTCCCAATAATTTTCCTCATAGGTGGGATTATTATTTGATTTACACATGCGTGACTCTAGTCTCATATACTAAGAATATGAAATTCCTATTCCAATACTTCCTAAATCTAAGTTATATAGGTTTGTTTTCATTTTTCTGATATTTCACATATATTGTTTTCGTAGAATGTAATATTTCTGAACTTTTTAGCATTAATTGATCATCAAAATAAAATCTAGACATATTAGAAAATTAATTATATAATTTTCTTTCTCCATGATTTTTCTTAATCCTTATGAATATTCTAATTAGCATATATAATTAGGGAGATTTTTATTTCGTAATTTCCCTTCTTTTTTGGAAATAAAAATAATGGTGTATTTCAATTAATTTCTGCAGTTTCCAACAAAAACAACGGAGATGTGAAGTCCAAGCCTTGGAAATATATTGGAAATAACATAGTGGATCTTTATATTTAAGATAATTTATATCTCATATATATTTGAGATCATTTAAGATTTTTTATTGTCGGATTGTTTCATGGATATATATAATTTTCCTTGAATTTTGTTATTTTTGTACTTGTTTGATATATTCTTTAATTGGCGGCATAGCTAATGAACCCGTTTATTTGGTTATACTTTCTCCGTCTACTAAAAATACTCCTGTTAATGTACGGTAGAGTTTTAATACTCAATTGGTAAAGTAAGATAAATATAGAAAAAAATGATTGGAGAGAGAAAACGTGATCGATGCAGTGTTAGTAAAGTGATGGATCTTAGTGATATAAATTGTAAATAGATTGATGTTTAGTGATATTGTATTGCGATAAATTTTGTAAAAATAGAATGAGAGTAGTTAATTCATTATAAATAATATTATAATCATATTTTGATCATCACATGCGTCTTTCTATCTGAAAGTGTTATTAACAAAATTGGAAAAGAAATATTCAATACTCACTTATAATATTAACTTTTAGAAATTGATGCTTAGTTTCTCCAAAAGTTGATTGTTTTTCTGTTTTCTTTAATTTTGATTGTCATTCTTCATCTCTTTTCATTGTCTTTCTCTTTTTGTTTTTATAGATAATCATTGTAACTTCATTATATTATATGTGAAAAATATATATTAAAATTCTATTTAATAGTTAGAAAAATGTCAATCGAGCCAACTACTTCGATTCGGATTAACTTATTCGATCGGGCTACTTTCGGTTCAGGCCAATCAAATTTTTCAAACTTTGGACTAAAATATATTGGCCATAACCACATTTTTTCTCAATCTATTTAGGCATGTCAGTATATTTTGGGCTAAATTTACATCCCAAGATAAGGAGCAAGAATCTATAGTGTGCATAAAGTATAGCTGTGACTTCCCATAATAATGACAATATAAAAAAATAAAAAACAATTTTTTTGTTCTTTTTTCTTTTGCCTTGAAGATCAGGATTCAGGACCTCAAAATCGAAATTTGCCCAACCCAATTTTTTTCTCTTTACATGTCGTTACAAGCTAAGCAACACTTTACAATAATCAGAAGGGCTTTGGTTTTCAATCTGGAATTTTGGTCTCAGTAATATGTACCTCACTCACGCTTGAAGCACCTGACAATGCACAATGTGGCTCTTCAATCCACTTCTCCCTGCTATGCTCGACCACAGATTCGTGAACAGATTCCTAAAATGGCCTTTACTAGCTATGTTTTCCCATATCTGAGGATTGCTCTCAACTCGTTTGTCGGGGTTCGAGACGTCGACTATGCTGATGCTCATGTTGTTGCGGATGATGCAGAGCTTCCCGTTGAGGGCGACGAGGGCGGCAGCCTCGAGGGCCCGAGAGCTTCCGAGGTGGAGCTTGCTGTCGATGAATCTGTTCCACGTGTCCGAACCCTCGTCATACACTCTCAGCTTGCACCCATCGCGACAATCCAGAGCATAGAGCTTCCCGTTCATGGAGATGCTCGGGTTGCGCCAGCCAGCTACCATCCCGTCGTTGATTGGACTCCACGCATTGGATTCCGGGATATAGGCCTCACTCAGAACCTCCCTGTGGGCTCCAAGCCCCTTTAGAAACCATTTGCCATCATATACAACCCCAATGAATGGCACCATTGCTGTGCTCATATCAGCAATGAAGTTCCACCGGTTCCGGTTCGGATCATAAACCTCCGCGGATCGCAAAGTTCTTTGATTCCCTTCACATTCTCCTCCGGCAACATAGAGACAGTTGTTGATGACACATGAGCCGAAGAAGTGCCTTCTCCGGAGCATGTCCGGTGCCCGGTGCCATTTATTCGTCCGAGCACTGTAAAAAATAACTCGTCTCATCGATCCCTTCAACGGGTCTTTCCCACCGAATAAGTACAGGTGACAGCTGCTAAGCACAGCACAACCGAATCCAAGAGCCCCACTGTACTCTTGTGGAACGGGCGGAAGAGGCTGCCAGAGTTGGTAGGTTGGATCGAAAGCATGCCACGATATTCGCCCATCACGGTCCCTTTTCATTACGTATACCCATTCTTCTGCCATACCGAGACTTTTCCTAAGAGAGTGAAAGAAATTCCCAGCTAGGAGCTTGAACCACCGTTTGCAAACTAGACGAAGTTTATTATGTTCCACACGAGGGACTCGAATCAGACAAGCAATCGCAAGATCATCAGGCAGTCCTGGTAGAAGTGGTGGTTGCACCCTGTTCCTCTCCCGACGGGAGTTCTTTGTCCTGTGTGCACGAGGATTGATATCCGGTTGGATGCATAGCTTAGAACCCGGGACAAATTTTCTTGCCCCAACAACTGTTTTTAACCCCGAATCCACCTTGCAGTAACATGATACAGAATCAACCTGTAAAAAAATTCCAATCCATGAGATGTAGTTGCTAAATAAAAATATTTGTGGAAAGACATGGCATTTGCATACTTCATTTGGTCTGTAAGTTAGAGTAGGAACTCTTCTTTACCGGGCTATACTGATACAAACATGAACACGATACCTATTAGACTCTACGGAACAATCATATCTCCTACTATACATTATGCACCACAACAAACACTTTGAAAAGTTAAGTGCTAATATATTCTTCTCTTACAATTTCTTTGTTAATGTACAAATTTAATAAGGCACCACACCAACTCCATTCCAGATAGAGATGCATCACCAGTAGCATAGTAAATCAGAGTCCTAGAATTCTACAGTGAATTCCTCAAGGTGAAGGGGTCGAACTGAGTAGGCAGATAGTGCGCATAGATTAGAAAACAAGGGATGACTGGTTTTACGTTTCAAAATTTGACATTTCTGTTCTTATTCGGCCGATTGTCTTTAGATATATGATTCAAAGACATGGAGCAAATTACACACTTCCTGCAAAGCTATAGCCAAATAAATTCGGGCAAGAGCTGAAGATTCACATCAACGGTGAAACAGCTCCACTATTCACCATCAAGGATGACTATAACCAAATTTGGGAAAAAATTATCTCAAGGAAACGAAGATCCAATTATTCTTAAACACAAAAGCATCACCCTCTTCAACAATAATCTCATCTTAAGATGACTTTTATTCAATATCCTGTCTCTAATGTGCACTTGAAGCTTAAATTCTGATGCAATACTGTAACGATATACAACAAATGTCCAAATGTGAGTGATTTTCAATCATAAATCGAAGTTAGTCCCCTTGAGATATCACTCACATGCATTGATAACCTTAACCATGAGTTAGGCATATGGCTCATTCTTAAATACACCTAACATATGTTACAGGAATTCCTACCAGTCAGCTCTTATCAAGAGAACTCTCAATTCTCACAAACAGAGGGAAAGAGAACGAAACCACCCTCGTTCAAGATTTTAAGCTCTTCGGAGTTTTTAACAAAGTCAATCCCTCCAAACCAGTCGTGTAAACGAAGCTTTCATCAAGCTGTGAATGGGTCAAGTAGCATTAACTTGGCTCTATCTCCATTAACCACCATTGATTTCTTTGATTTTGTTAAACAAGGTCATACACAAAAATTGCCACACCATAAAATTTCCAGAATTAACACACACATTGCAGCCATGGAGAATGAACCATGCCCATCAATCTTGTAAGGAGTAAGAACAACTGTCCCAACCAAATCAATGGTGAGTCAAGTCAAACAGATTAGAATTCATACTTCACAAAATTCAGGTGGGAATCTAGGAAAATCATCAAAACACTCAAAATACTAACAACATGACAAAATTCAGAAAAATGAAAAATCCAAATTACTTTCACCACAGAAAACCCAGAGATATTTAATCTAGAGATAGCACAAAACCAAGAATTTCACCTGGGCATCATCAGAAACACAGGAAATTTAAGAAATTAAAGAGCTCAAAAATGTCAAAAAGATTCTGTTAGGCTCACCAGTGGAGGTTGAATTCTGAAAACCCTTTGCCCATTAGGAGATCTCTCAATTGTTTGCTCCATAGACATATATCAAAAATGCAGTCTCATATATATATATATGAAAAAAAGACACCTCTTTTCTTCAAGAATCTCAGATCAAGAACCCAGAAAGCCAAAATCTTGAAATCTGAACAACTCAGCAGTTGGTGAGAAGGAACCACAGCCCTTGAGCACCAAACATGTGAAGATGGAAAAAAGGGAAGAATCACTCAAGCCCTAAGGGGGACCCCCTATTTTGAGCTCTGCAAATGCAAACAAGAAAACTAAACAGCAAATTCATACAAAACAGCAAAATTTATGCTTGGGAGTTAGGACTATTGTTAGGGCATCTATTTCCTCAGCTCCCCTCTCTCTCTCTACACACCACAAATACACACGTAACTGACATATACATACACAAAAACACTGTGGTTTTTCGCTTCTCTGACCGAGTAGACTAAAAAGGCTAAACTGGAGATTACAGCTGGACCCATTGTCTTTAGTGTCAACACACCGGGGTTTACTTTGCAGATTTTGTAGTTATTTTACATTATATTATCACCTAAGATATTGTGCACTGTAATAATCTCAAGGGGAAACAAAATTTTAATTTCAAACTGCAGCTGCAGACAAGAAAGGTGTTCAGATTTTTCAATCTATGCATTTAATTTAACGGGTCAAGTGCGAGAGAGATGTAGATAGAAAGAGAGAGAGAGAGAGAGACGGAAGTGGGAATGCGTTTTTTTTCCTTTTTTTTTATTTCTCATATTTCATCTTCGTCTTTATTATTAAAAATATAGCAGTTGCAGATAATTTTTGAGATTAGGTTGTAATTAAGGTTAAATTAATTTAATAGAGTTTACATTAAAGGAAATTGGTGATTAATGGTGTCATCAACGCGGTAAGTGAGATACTATTATGAAACGAGTTTCTTATGCTCAACAATTAATACTGGATAATTAAATAGTCTAAATAAGGAGATGCGAATTTTAACTTGGAAAAATTAATATTAAAACATAAATAATATATAATGTGTAATTTGATTAATGGGTTGCTGTAAATTTGAAACTCTAGATGTCAAAATAAAAATAAAAATAAAAATAAAAGCCAGTGTTTTATTTACACTCAGTAGGTGAATATCTTTGAATATATCTTCTTAAAATATAAAACCCAAAATATTATTTTTGGCCTTTAATCTTCTATATTTCCAACTTGTATAGACTAATAAATGCATTATTTACTAATATTTTAGCAATAAATTTTTTTCCACTTGCATTAATTTATAAACAAGATGAATGAGAAACCTTCCTATACAAAACACGTGTATTTTAATATATGTAGGACTTTTGGAGGTGAACCAGTCATTAGGCTACAAATAAAATCATTTTATTTTTATTAAATATCATATACTGACGTGTATTATATATCATTTAATACAATATACAAAAATAGGTTCACGTGTAATTTTGAGAAAAAAAAAAAGATTGAAATAATGAAAGATTAATATATATTTGTTAACTAACCCCTTCGTAAAGGCAACATCCTTAATATGAAAAAGACCACCCCTCCTCCACCTCCATTACATCTACCTAAATAAATGCACCTACTATATAAAATTTAAAATATCAAGTTCCTTTTTTATATTCATTGGTTTTAAAACTTTTATTCGGAAAATTAAAAAGGAAATAATAAGAAAGTGAAAGGAAAATGAAATGCCAATATTTATTTCATTTGGCTATTTGCCAATAAAATCTCTAAATTTTTGCCAAATTCTTGTTTTGTATACTAATTTTAAAATCTGTGTGTAAATTACGAACTATTGATTTGATCTGATTTGCAACCAATCAAATGCCGGCGTTGACATGACTTGCTGGCTAAATTTACGTGGCACAATCGAACGACGACCAAAATGGCGTCACATTAAAGAGAACCAAACAACGTCGCATTATACCGAATTAAATATTTTCATTGGCATTTGCTTAATGATTGGGGAGTTCCATATGTTGTGACGTAGGATCTATAGCTTTTAGCTAATTATGATGTGTTTATTTGAAGTATTGGACTTTAGTAGGAATTAGTTGGTCAGTTATCTGATGAATATTGGCATCCATGAATTTACAGAGAACCTATTTGAGGTTATATATTTATTCTCTTTCAGAACGATATGTCTTTGAGAATCTTTATTCATTTTATACTAAATCAAGGGGGTATAAGTTGTTCTTACAGTAAAAGTGCATAATTAAAGAAGCAAAAAGGTGTTATCACTGTTAACTCTAAGCTAATTCAGTTCTGAAAAGAAAATTAAAGCTAGCAAGATTCCATCACAACACTTTAAATTAAATGAGCCACTGCACAAATTGGTGGCACCCTCCACACGATGAATCCTAATATGAAGTGCTCTCATTAAAATCTATATGAGCATCATCCCATTCCCATCCTCATTTCCATTACCCCCATCTGTCTCTTATCATCACCCTCATATGCTCTCTCAGTCATTACCTCATCAGTTAGATCCATATTCAAAGTGTCACTATCCTCGACAAACACATTATTTCTTTGTCATCCGTTTCAACCTCATATATGTTAGTTTTATGGATTTTATACCACCAACTTAGACCATGATATAAGTCCTAATTTCTCAACTTCATCCTCAAGGTCTAGAAATCCAAATTTATCTTTATCTAACCTCGATATACTCTTGAAGTGGGTCGATCCTATGGGGCTCGGGCTATTTTCGGGCCAACTATATTAGGTTCCGGGCTATTCGGTTTAGGGTCATTCGGGTTGTGATTTTTTTTTGGATTATAATTTTTCGGCCCTAACCCTATTGGATTGTCAGGTTAACCGAGTCAATCAATGAATTTCGGGCTAAATTGACATCACCATACATATAACACAAAAGAAATCAAATCAGTAATGCAATCAACATATTACTCTCAATCAAAGAACTCTAAATTGTAGACAATGGAAGAACTGTAAATCGTAAGCAGTCCCAAAACCCTAAACCGCAGACAAATCCAAACCCTAAAATGCGAATGCTTTTGGATTTAGGGTGCTTTTGACTTGTAATCCTTTTGTTATTAAAAATGTCACTAATAATGTCATGCAATCTATTGTGCCACCTAATTTAGTTAGCATGTCATGTCAGCATCGAAATCTTGGTTGATTGTAAAATCAGATCAAATTAATAGTTCGATAATTTATATATAGATTTTAAAACTGACATGTGAAACTAAAATTTGACTAGAGTTTACACGCAAATATCCATATTTCATTTAATGTACATGAAAAAAAGTTTTGTTGTTGCACAAGGTAGGCCTGAGGGCCCAATTCTATATGATTTAATTATGCCGGCCACGTAACTTGCTAGTAAATAAACAATTTAATTATTATTATTATGAAAAAATCATCGAAATGTTAGGAAGTTGAATTATCTTAATTAGTAAATCTAATTGACTTTTGGCTTATGATTAAATTTCCCTTTCGAGTTGGTATCATGGTGTATATTTGTCGACTTAATTATCTTTATAGTCGTCTTTCCATATTTAATGCTACCTTTTTACAACATTTGCAAATATTTCACTATTTAATTTTGACTGTATGATCTTTTATTATATTTTTTTTTATCTATTTAACCACAACATTTAACATCAGAGCATAATCTCTTAGCACATCATATTAAATAGTGGACGAAAATGTCCTAACCAATAATGAATTTTTTACTCTTATTTGACTAATACAACTAAATTCAGACATACACTGATTTTATAGTTGTGGTTAACATATAAATGGAGAGAAATGCCATCATTTTTTAAAAAATGATCAATAATGATTCTCT
The DNA here is from genome assembly GCA_034509125.1 of Monilaria moniliformis. Taxonomy (NCBI): domain Eukaryota; kingdom Viridiplantae; phylum Streptophyta; class Magnoliopsida; order Caryophyllales; family Aizoaceae; genus Monilaria; species Monilaria moniliformis. The sequence continues at coordinate 8,742 of JAYDZE010004052.1, forward strand.
ATCTACTACTCCATGGTGACTTGAACTCTCAATCTATTGGTTGGAGGAGAAACGTCTTACCATGACATTAGGTTGTATTTATATTTTTTCGAATTATTGGTGTTAATTCAAAACATGCCATCAACACCTTATGTATGACCTGAAGAAAGTCGGATCAAGTGGTCAAATAATAACGAAGTATTGTACCAATATTATATTACGGTTGAGTTAGTCGAGTATTTGCCGTAGTCTAACATGATAGCTTGTTCACTTTTATTTGTATATTTTCAAATTTTTAATGATCAAAGTAGCATGAACTTATACTTTTCTAATATGGGGTTGCATTTAGTCTCACCCAACTTATAGTGTTGAAAGAGAATTTCAAAATGTTTGAAGACGATGAATCAGTAGTGAGCAAAAAATCAAGAAATGGCACTCATGACTTGCACTTTTGGCTGCTTTAGGAAGGTCAAAGGAGATGCTTTGCCTCCCCAAACAAATCATACGTGATACGCCCACTAATTCTAACTCTAATTACTATTGACTCACACACACACACACACACACTGTGCAGGTGTACTTGTGTGTATGTGACGATAGCTAGTTCAACCACTCCATATATCCATCACTTTTTTTTTGCTTGTATCGCAATACTACAATCCTTCTGTCTCATTCTCTTCTTTTTATCTAATATTGTGTTTTACATCTCTCTCTCTCACACACACACAAGAGAGAGAGAGAGAGAGAGAGAGAGAGAGAGAGAGAGAGAGAGAGAGAGATATGAAATTAGATTATAGAGAAAAATAGTGGTTCATATTAGTCGCAAACTGTGGGGTGTATTAGATATTTCACTAGCATTACATACGAAGACTGATAATTCTTAAATAGCAAAGACGCAAACATCGCACTTATTTTGTACCTTTTTTTTAATTATTATATTGGAGTAGTACACACAGAAATGATGCGTAAGTCAGTCAAAATTGATGATATACCTCAAAAGAAAATACAACGCCCAACAAAAAGCAGAAGAAAAAGAGAGCGTAGAATTCTAGAGTTGGCGATCGTGTCGGAAGGAACAAAGATTCGTATAGCAACAAAATATTTGATTTTTATGAATTCATAAATCGCAAATATTCAGACAATCAATGTAAATATGTGGCCTGTTCTGTAAATGGAAAGCCTTCTAGAAACACAGGATGATTCAAGCATTGACCAATTGACATATATTTGGCAACTAATCCACCGGCAAGTTATAAAACGCAAAACCTGTCTTAATCAAAGAGATTAGAAAATAGAATTTTTTAAAAATAAACCCAATTAGCAAACGCCAACACGCCTCAATACAAGCCAAGACCTCACATTTACATTTCAAGATTCGGCATCATTCAACCAAAGCTATAACTAATCTTTGTCTTTTCCTGCAGTCCTAAATCACATGTAACTAGAAACTAGAGAGAGGGAGGGGAGAGAGAGAGAGATGTAAGAAAAACTCAGAAAGTGTTTCAAATATTAGAAAAGAATAGGCCTAATATGTACAAACTAGAACGCTGGCACTAGCTACTACAATAATCCAAACTAAAAACTAAGCAACGAGCGTAAAACAAGACGAGAGAATCAAAGCAGACAAACGTACCAGTTATGTTTTGCCATATTACCACATCCCGGATCGCGCCTAACACGAGAAGCAACATTGAACTCGAACCCCGTATGTATAAGTAGTTAGTCCCATGCACTAGTCACAGTAGCAGGACCATGTCCTCCAGCATAACCACTAGATGCACCATATCCGTTGCTCACGTGCCCCGTGCCATAGTAGTCCATTCCACCGCGGTTGTAAGAGTTGTCTCTTCGGAAGTCACTCCCGCCAAATCTTCCTCCTGGCCCTCCTCCACGACGGTTCTTGCCATAGGAAGACTGGGCTGCAAAGCGGGAGAGCCAAGCCGGGACGTCTTGATTTGCTTCTTGCATCAAATCAGACAATGGCCTGGCCAAGGAGGAATTATTGTCGTTGAAGAAGGCAGTAGCCAACCCTGTCTTGCCTGCACGCCCAGTTCTTCCTATGCGATGGACATAGTCATCAATATCATTAGGAAGATCAAAGTTGA
>JAYDZE010004063.1:0-10824 GCA_034509125.1 Monilaria moniliformis
TGCTTATTATTTCATATTTCTATTCAATTTCTATTTTCACTTTCACTTTTCATTTCTTGCATTAATTTCAACTATTCGCTTTATAACGAATTCTTATTATCACATATTTAATATTTTGCTTTCACAAATATTTTTATTCAATGTATAATCATTTAGGCCTAATTGAATTTTTATTTTGATAGTCCACTTATCATTTATTTGGCCCATTTACTAATTGTTGTATGCCACTTATTATTTAAAGCCCATTTCATTATATCTTAATAGGCCCATTTATCTAATCACTTTTGGTCTATTTCTCAAGCCCAAATTAATTTATTTATTTTATTTCCATCTTCTTTATAAGTAACCGTGAATTTCCTCTCCTTCTTTAACAACCGAGAGCTTCTTTTTCTTCCCAACTTTCGGTTTCCAGCTTTCTGATTCAAAACTCACGGCTTCAGTAATTACCAATCTAATTTCCAATTGTATAATTGTCTATAAAAGTCTTCTACAAAAATCAAGCCAAAATTAACCAAACATTTATGAAATAAATCTCAGAGCTTTCGGTTCTTCCCATTAATCTCCAATTCCAATTCAAAATTGAAATCTAACAATTCAATTAGTTTCTGCATAATCAATTCAAGCTATTATCCAAAATTTTATGAGTTTAGCCCTCATAGCTCTCGTCTTCTTCTTCCAAAACAACATCAAATTTCCAATTTCATAATTGAAATCAAACATTTGGAAAACAATGAACAATAAAACAGAATCTGCATGTATATATATTTACTGTGTGTGTGAGCGTGAGTCGAGAGAGATAGGAGCCGAGAGAGGAAGCTGTGCTGAGGCTGTTCTCGGCTAAGCAAGGAGGAGAGACCGAGGGGCTGAAGCGAACGGCGTCGCCCTTTGTTCGACGACGACGAAGGTGGACAGCTAAATTCACGGCGGCGGTGGTCAGAGGCAGTCGGTGTCGTGCATGTGTGTGTGCGCGACCCGCGAGAGAGAGAAGGGCGAGGTGAGGAAGCGGCTCGGCGGCGGCTGGGAACGACCGCGCAAGAGAGAGCCGAGAGGGAGATAAGGGTGGTGGCTGGAAGAGAAACCGTGAGAGATGGGAGCAGAGAGAGAATCGCGAGCAGAGAGAGGAGAAAAGAGAGGCGGTGAGAGGGAGAGAATGACGAGAGTGTGAGGAAGAGAATGAGATATAGGATAGTGTTGTGGGCTTGGGCTTAGACCAAGTCCTTTTCTTTTTTCTTTTTTTTTCTATTTCGGCCCATCAAGCATTAAAACCGTCCCAACAGCAAAAATCGGCCCAAATCTAAAATTGGGGTATTACATTTGGACTGAGAACAAACTGGCTAACTTCATGAACTTTTCGAACTTCCTTCTCACTACACATCCATTTCCTTTTATATAGCTGGGTGGGGTGAACCTCCTTTTCGCTACACATCCATTTCCTTTTATACATCCACTGGTCTTCTTGCGCTGAGGCTAACTCCTCGAGTGTGCGCATGGTCTACTGATTACATCTTGCGCTCGCCCTTTCTAGGCTACTTGATGGTGTCATTCTTCTGTAGTTTCCTTTCCACGACCAAACTACCCTTCTCGCGCGTCGATTCTTGCGGTCTTTTGCACTAAACTCGCACCTTTTTGTGCACCTTTTCATCAGAAATTAAGCACTTTTATCTGGTTTTGAGGGCTGGTATTTGGGCTGATCAGGGTTTCCAATCCGCACGCTCTAGCTTGTTTTCCTCCAGCACGACTATTCCTTTGGGCGACAAACTGGGCAATTCGAACCCGTCACTTAGTTATGGTTGTTCCACTGTATAGAGTTCTAGGATTTTAGCCTCAATCCCTTTATCGGTTAATCCTTGTGATTTCAGCAGTTTGCTCATTCCTCCTAGTCTTAGGTTGGTCGAAATTCTTCCCTGTTCTTCAGTTTTTGCCAGCGAAAGATCAGTCTCAAGGTATCCTTGGACTATAGGGTCAGCCACATCCACAAACTAGGCATTTTCAATGTCCAATGATATTTTCGTAGCCTTATCAATACTGAATGTGTATATGTCTCCTTGATAATCCAAGTAGATTGTACCATCATAGACATTAATGATAGTCTTTGTTCTAAGAAATGGTCTTCCTAGCAAGACTCCACTAGAATCCTTAGGTGATGACTCGTTCATTTTTATCACATAAAAATCCGCATGATACAAGAACTCATGCACCTTAACTGAGACATTTTCCAACATTCCCTCTTGGCTGATGCATGTTCTATTGGCAAACTGAATGACAACCCTAGTCTTTATTATCTCTACTCTAATTAGATTATAGTACACAAACAACGACATAACATTTATAGAAGCACCCAGATCACAAATAGCACCCGGGTCAACGCTTTTACTTGGTGGTTTCTTCGGGATAATTGCCAGGACATTCTCCTCAGTTACTATCTTCCCTTCCTGCAATGAAATCCTTAACAAATTTCCCGAAAGAGAGAATCCTTAATGCTTGACTATATTTTTTTTCCTCCAACACTGGTACACTGGGCAGCTGGGTAGTTGTTTCCTCAATTTCTTTATTTTTTTCAGGGAGTCCTTTCTGTTCGGGTGGATCCAGCTCCGTCCCTGACCTAAGAGTTATCTTGTTCACGTTTTCTCTTTTTAGCTATTGAACTTGGGTAGGAATCATCCCTTCATTTCCCCTAAGTTCATTCATGGCCACCGCCAATTGAGTCATTTGTCTTGTCAAAGAGTCTAGGCTAGCCTTCTGCTCCCGCTGGGCATCTTCAACCTTATGCACCACCTCGTTGTTGGATTGCAAATTATTTTGTACAAATTGTTGAGTGTATATAAGTTCTGCCAACATGTTTTCCAAATTCCTGGGTGGCCTAGACTGCCCTAGTGGTGGGTGGTTATGATGGGGTTGAAAATTTCTTTCGTATGGTGGGCGGTAGGGTTGCTATTTGTGTTGGTTCTGACTGTTTTGGGCTTGAGGTGGATGATTACGAAGCTGCTGGTGTTGGTTTTAGAGTGCTGGTGGATTAGGCTCCGCCCATCGGAAATTTGGGTGTTCTCTCCATCCAGGGTTATATGTCGGGGCAAAAAGGTCGCGCCTTTGTCCCTAATTTTACCAATTCCCTACGGCATTGAGTGGGGCAGTTTGCTCCACATCTTCCATTCTGCAGTATGTCGAAATATGGCCCGGTTTCCCACAGGCTCCACATACTTCTTCGGGCACTGGTCCTCGTACAACCTTATCTAGCACTGTGCTCAGCATCTTCTCCAGCTTGTTGATTTTTACTTCAATCTTCTCATCCAACTCATCCGTGTTGGCACTGGCATGAGCTATCCTTTGTAAAAGTTGGATGTTTGGCTCATCAAATTATCTTGTGGCATCAACCAACGTCTGGATGAGCTTCCTGGCTTCACTGACTCGTCTTGTGGAGAATCCTCGTCCACTGGATGAGTTTCCTATGTTATTTGATTTGTCGGTCATCCCTTCGTAGAAGGATTGAAGTAGATCTCCCATCGAAAGCTTGTAATTTGGACAACTGTCCACCAGCCTTTTGAATCGTGCCCAGTATGAGTTCAAGGGCTCATCGTACCCTTGTTGGACTCCAGTAATCTCCTTCTTCAGGGCGTTAGTTTTTGTGGCAGGGATAAAAATACTCCAAGGACATCCTCTTCATTTCCGGCGAAGTTTCTATCGAGTCTGGCCGTAGACTTACGAACCAAGCATTTGTTTCCCCGACCATGTAAATGGTAACACCGCCAGTCCTAACTGTTCCAGAGTAACTCCATCGGGTCTTTTTTTGGATTCGGCACATCTTGACGAACTTGCTCAAGAAGTTGTACGAATCTTCATTTCTTCTTCCCGTAAAATTTGGGCAGCACATTTAGTAGTGCCACTTATTTTCTATCACCGGGGTTCCGTCGGGCAACTTGATGGAGGTTGGGGGGTCATCAGTAACATGGCAAGCGATGGTCTTCCTCTCTATCCGCCATCCTCTTGTTGATTCTAAACACTTGCGTTGAGATTATTGCAAGTCCCTCCTCAGATTTCAAATCTTCAGATAGGGTAGCGTACAATCCTTCCCTGCCTTGATATGTGTCCTTTAGCCTTTTAAGCCTTTTCTCGATTCTATCGATCTCAGGATCGATGAACTGGTTAGGATGTGAGGAACGACTCATAAACTGAGAAAGAAAAGAAAAAGAAAAAGAAAAAAAGAAAAAGAGTTAGAAAAGATATTTACAAAAACACATCTTAACTAAGAATAAACGTCATTCCCCGGCAACGGCGCCATTTTAGACCAGCCTCATTTCATCCATGTTCTACGGTGAGAGCCTCGGGTCCCCCTTTGGAACCTTTAGTTCGCACAGGTTGTAACTCGTGTGTCATTGAATCCACGGAGACTAGATCAAAAAGAATTTATGTTCCCCACTTTACTTCTACACTAAAGACAGTATTTGGTAAGGCGGGTGTCGATCCTACGAGGAATGGATTTTTTTAGCCCTAATTGAGTGCGCTTATATGGGTGATGTTGGTGATGCCGCCACGCTTTGGTTTGGGATGTGGGGTGCTAACTACGTGCAACGAATAAGAGGTGTTTATACTAGGGAAAAGATGAAAGGGTAAGCAGCTAACAACTATTACTTAACTAGGAGTACTGGTATAAACTGGGCAATTAACGTGCGTGTTAGACTGATTGTAAAGACTTAAACTAATTTACGGAAATTTAACAAGCTTTACTAAGAATTCCTAAGTGCGCCACTAATCTAAACTACTTTCTACCGAATTAACTAATGTGATTACAAGACAAGTACTGAAATTGGCTGCAAGTCCTGAGTGGAATCGGTTAAAGGTAAACTGAAAAGCAGGCAAATTCAAAGATACTTTCGTATCTGGGTATAAACAATAAATCCATTCTACTTTTATCCATTTCGGGTAACTGGTGGTCTGGGCTACCTGATCCTACTTTAACACTTTATGCAGAAAAGCAATGGAAGGACATGCAGACAATGAAATGAACGGGACCACAGCGCGTCGTCCCTTCCAGTCTCCCAAACCCTAATTGCAGATTTGGAAGACCGAAATTCGTCTGGAAGTACTCGGGCGGTACTTGCTCAAGTTAAACTACAATAGAATGTAAATCTAACTCCTTCAAATTGGCCTTATGGGACGTTCTACCATCTATTTTCTACGCTGAACATACTTGAAAAGAACTGAAATAATAAACCTCTTTACTTTCCGAAGTACGAGCATGCTTAAACGAAAATAAGAACTTAAGGGAAACATGATTTCAGGCGTTAAAATTAAATAAGCTCGACAACTTGGAAACACTAAAGAAATCTATAACTACGAAAACAAGATCAAAGTTCAAACACAACTTAAACTTAAAAAAAACAAGTCAAAAAGAAAATATAGTTCAGATTGTTTGTGGATTTCACTTACAGTATCAAAATGGAGAAGATGTAAAACTATATAGCTACGTAGATCGAGTTGTGGTGTGGATGGCGGTCGGATCATATGACTTGGCTGAAACTGAGGCTGGACTCGCGGTTGGGAGGCTTGAACTGAGGTTAGGAGGCAGAAGTTTGGACTGAGAACTGACTGGCTAACTTCACGAACTTTTTGAACCTCCTTCTCGCTGCACATCCATTTTTTTTATACAGCTGGGTGGGATGAAGCTTTAATCGGCTACTTCGCACTTCCTGCCCCTGAGGCTAACTCCTCTAGTGTGTGCATGGCTTCTTGACTGTATCCTGTACACGCCCCCGCTGTGCTACTTGATGGTCTTCTTTCTCAGTTTACTTCCCACTCCACAACCAAGTTACCCTTGTCGCACGTCGATCCCTGAAGCCTTTTGTACTAAACTCGCACCTTCTTGTGCAGATTTCATTAATAATCAAACAATTTTAATCCGACTTTAACGGCCTTTATCTGGGTTGATCAGGTATAATCTTCTGAAAGCATCTTTGCACATGATCCTGCCTTCCTTGACTCATCACCTGACCAGCTCACTGGTCTTTCATGCTTGTCATTTCAATCTTCAACTTCCCACCACTGCCCTCGCTTAACTCAAGCCGAACTCTCAGCATTTCTCATCATCCTGCGCCAAATATGCACCTTTCGTGCAGATTATATCATGTTTTCCTTAACTTTCAACCAGATGGAATGGCTGTAATCTGGACTACGGTCATTACGGACTAGACTCCCCCGACTCAAGAAAATAAAAGAAAGAAAAAAGACTCAAGAAACATGAAAACGTGAAAAGAAAACACAGACTCAAGAACATAAATCACTAGCATCTAAACTTTAACATGCAAATTACGAAGTTGACATACGATAAATTTGGTTAATAATTAGAGTCAGGAGCTGACTTCAAGACGAATGGTTCTCTCCTTTCAATTCCTCTGAGGTAAATTCCCTCATGAAGCATTTTCCAAGCAGAATTAGAGAGATTTCGCGGTCAAATCATGGATTAGGGAGGTCTTAATTATTAGGATGTAATGGGGCTAAAGGTTTATATTTTAACTGGTTAGGCTCCAATGGTCCTAGGCTTGATTTTACATGATCCCGATAATATTTTCACTGGGGGCATACATCTTGCCTGGGAAATCTGAAGGTGTTCACATAGGGTATTTCTTTTATGATTACTTTTCTCATTTTCATCGCAGTTTTTTTGTTCTTTTGACCTTTTGCCCTTTTTGCACCTTTACTCAGCCCAGCGTGTTGGTACTCTAATTGCCTTTTGTGTATTTTTCTTGTTAAAGAACAAATATGATTCAGTCTCAACCAATGCTACTAGGGTGTTTGCTTAGGCGATGATTCGAAAAAATTAGGCTCAAGTGGTAACCCTATGCCTCTCATCATTATCCAGTTTCTTGACTTGGGAATATCTAAATTCTACTTCCTGTCTATATCTCTCAAATCGAAATAGAGTGGAGACTGCTCCACTTAGCTCAATTCTCTCATTTGAGTAGGGTAATGTATTACCTAGGGTAGTCCGTCATACTCTAATTAATCAGATTTGTCAACCAAATTATTAAGTGCCTATAAACATCCTAATCTATTGGACGTTATACTTGTGATGACTACAAGGTCAACGGACAATTTCACTCTCCTCACACTTGGACGAAATGAAGTGTGTCCAAGGTACGGGATGAAACTGTCGGCTATACAAGACAAACAAACAACGATAAACAAGAAGACTCAATGACTAAAAAGAAAATAAAAAGAAAAGAAGAAAAGAAAAGAAAACTAGGGAGAGTCATATCTGGTTACCGGTCGCGCCTGCTACGGCGCGCAGGTGTGGGCTTTGATGAACTGGGCCTGTTGTGATCGATCATGGCTTGAGTTCCTTCTTCCTCTTCTTCAGCTTGTATGCTCTTCGCTGGGCTGATAGGTGGTATTGTTTCCTCTTCATCTCTTGTGGCTCCCTAGGGTGGTACGGGTAGCTTCTGGACCATGTTCCACATGTTCATTGTAAAGGTTCCAACCATTTCCTCAATAAATAGATCGCCTCTTGCAAACTCTTAATTTGTCTCCCTTATTGTGCCAGTTACTCTTCCATTCCCTTCACCCTCTCTGCTAAGTTGCCCGTGTTTGTATCCATCAGCTAGGCAGTTTGCGGGTCCTGCATAATTGTGCTAGGTGCAACGTTTGAGGTAAGATGGGTTATCCTGTCATATAAAATCGAGGTGCTCCATCGCGCACTTCCAACATCGCCGTACCTTGCAGAAAATTGAGATCAAAGTGAGACGGAGGTGGACACAATTTTGGGTGGCGTGTGAGCAAATTAACTTGATCTGATAGGCCAACCAAAAACCGAGGTCTACTCTAATTCCTTGGTGCATGCACCAAGTTAGATACAATTTAACTACGGATAGACTGTTGAAACAAGTTATTTGGCCTAGCAAGTTATGCGCAAGATAAGTTTTGCACATACGCAAGACAGGGTCAGCGAGATGGTGGGCACGGGATTGAGTTCCCATGAAAGCCTTGGCCGCATGGTGAGTTAGAGATGACCAAGCAGCTTGGTGGTCGAACGGTAGTGCATACCGATTCAGCACTCCCTCTTTGCGGCCTGAAACTCGTATTCCTTGGTCTCTTCCATGGTCACGATTCCTAATCTTATGTTCCATTCTAACAGAGACATCTCATGGTACTCACCAAATAGTTTAAAAGCAATAGACATCTATTCCAAAACAACACTTGTAGTAAATTCAAAGGAGTTCAAAACTTCATCAACCAAAATCATAAGGACATCAACAATAGACATATCTAACAACCAAGCAAACTTGATACTCCTTACCGAGTCGGGTGGTTACCTTACATTGCTCTGGGCAGAATCGATCAAAGAGACATCGTCTTTCGATTCAGCAGCTGACTCTTTTGAAACAGTATCATTGGAAGATTCATGGCTTTGGCTTTCCTATTGTTGTATCTCCAAGGATTCTAACAATTCTTCATGGTTCGGATTTCCTTCCTTAGGTTCCTCATGGATAACAAACTTCATGGGAGCTTTTCTCTTCCGAGCCCGCTCAGCCTCCTATTGTGTGGGGCTCGGTAGTTCTTCTTCCGTAACTTGTTTGAGTTGATTTACTTTGTCCGCCCGTAGACTGGGCTTTTACCTTGCTTGTTTCTCCTTTTGTTTGTCCCACCGAGTAGCTTTTTTCATCGTACTTGGTTTGGGAGAAAGTTTTGAAGTGATTTCCACCTCCTTCTCAACTTTTCTTTGGTTTCCTTGTTTGGGTGCCATTTCTCTATTTTTATGGCGTTTGATGTTTTGGGGGTTAGATTTTATTTTCGGATTGTAGAGAGTAAATTTTCAAATTGCTTCGGTGCTGAATGTGAAAGTGAATTTGAAATGGGAAAGTGGAAATTTAAAGGTTTGAGTCAGGACACCCGTCAGGCTGGTTTGTGGTCATTTGCGCACATTAAGGCTGCAGATATGGCTTTGCCTCTGCAAGTTCCGCCCGTATCTCGTCTCTCTACCGTTGAGTTTTTACCAGATTCGGCATATCCACCTTCTTCTACGGTCAGGATTTCCTTCCTCTTTTTGAATATTCACCTTTGACTGCAGCCTCCAACGGCTATTTTACCCTACCAAATAGCATTTCACAGCTTGCATAACTGAAACTGCATTAAATAAAAGAAAAAAGCATAAAAACTGAAAAGAAAATTACTTACAAAAATAGAAGAAATTAACTACTATGTACACTCCCTCGGTTCCTTATGTTGTTCTTGGTTTGCATGCTTCAACTGGCCAGAGTAAGGCTTTGAGTTTCTTCTAACTTTATTCCAGTGAGTGGACCATGTATTGTGGAATTTCTTCCACCATACATGCATCACCTACCCTGAGGAATAATTTCAATCTCTGGCCATTGACTACGAAGGGCTCTGCTTCCTTGTCCATTCTCTTTATCTCCATGGCCATTTGCCTTGATTCCAATAACAATATATGGACCCTTCTATACGAGTTCAGCTTCCCAGGTATTAGCCTCAACCTGGATTGAAAAAGAAGCACCAAGTGGCCAGCGTAAAACTCGTTCTTGCGTATATTGTTGTCATGCCATAGCTTTATCTTATCTTTGTACCATGCTGACATATCGTACGCCTCTAAGCGCAATTCCTCTAACTCATGCAATTGCACCCTCCTTTGGTCCTCACACTTATTACTTTCCTTGTTCACTTGCTTAATAGCTGACTAAGCCTTGTGCTCCGACTCGACTGGTAGGTGGCACATCTTCCTAAACACCAAGTGATATGGTGACATTCTAATTGGTTTCTTATATGCGGTTCAATATGCCCAAAGTGCATCGTCGAGCCGCATGCTCCAATCTTTCCTTGAGGCTCATATGGTCTTTTCCAAAATATTTTTGATCTCTCGGTTTGACACATCGGCTTGACCATTTGCTTGGGGATGGCATGGGCTAGACAATCTATGGTGTACTCCGAACTTTGTGAGTAGGCTCTTAATCTGTCTATTGCAAAAATGCGTTCCTTGGTCGCTAATTACAGCCCTTGGAATTCCATATCGACTGAAAATGGTGGATTTGAGAAACATCAATAATTCATTCGCCTCATTGGTCCTGGTAGCCTTTGCTTCCACCCACTTTGATATGTATTCCATGACAAGCAATATATAGCTATTCGCATAAAAACTTGGGAACGGGCCCATGAAATCCATTCCCCAATCGTAAAAAACTTCACACACTATCGTGGGCATATGGGGCATCTCGTCTCTTCTAGAAATTCTTCTCATCATTTGGCACTTTTCACATTGTTTACAAAATAAGTGTGCGTCATGGTGCAAATTGGGCCAGTAGAACCCCCTATCCAATATTTTTCGTGTCGTTTTCCTTGCTTTAAGTGGCCTCCACATGCATAAGAGTGACAGTGTTCAAGGACACTCCTTTGTTCACTCTCTGGGACACATCGCTGAATTATCTGGTCCAATCCCACTTTCCAGAGATAGGGACCATCCCACAAGTAGTACTTGCTATCACTTTTCAGTTTCATCCTTTTAGCATTGTTGAGGAGTTCGATAGGTGGTAGCGGGCCAGTTGACAAGTAGTTGACTATATCCACGTACCATGGCTCCGCCATCGCATTCTCATTTTCTGGACCACTCTGAATTTGATCACCTTCATTTTCTCTTAACCTATCTTGGTTGACCATATGCAATTGTCCATCAGGGAAAGCTTCACGGCAAGACGTTTACTCATCATGTGGAAGCGATGGGAGTTAGATGTATCGATCACCTAGACCTGCTTTCAGTATAAGTGGGAGAATAGGCAGTGTGTGTATACTCGAAAGCTTGTTTTGAGTATAAGTGGGAGATTGTTA
>JAYDZE010004074.1:0-10824 GCA_034509125.1 Monilaria moniliformis
CTGAGATTCCACATTAATGATTACTTAATGTAAGTTGGTTAAATAGACTGTCCTAGTTCAATTATACATAATGAGTCAGTAATTAATTGTAAATTTTATATAGTGGTGATTAACATTCATTGTCGAGTGCCCTAACGAAATGTTATGGGCATATAAGAGGTCCTTATATAGCCGATAACAAAAATGGATTCTTCTAACTTCTTACAAATTATTAATAGGTTAATTAGTCCATCAAGAGTTCCTTGATTAGATAGATTATTATTCTATCATCTAAACTTAAGAAAATATTTTATTGTATTGTACACTGCAATAATTTATAATTAGTTAGACCATCTACATAAATTATCGAAGTTGATAATATAATAGGATACATAATGTTGTAGTTCTTAAAACTGTTAATTGGTTATGCCTACAGCCTACAAATGATCCCGAAGGTTAATCAATTATAGTTGATTAATAAAGTTAATATTTTCTTTAAACTATCTAAACTTAATTTAATATAACATTCGATTGTATATGATATATAATAATCTATAATTTTTTGCTTATCAACATAAATACATTATGATATAGACGATCAATAACAGAACTGGATTCTTGTAATTCTTAAAATTGTTAGTAGATTAAGTCTACCAAAGGATCCTTGTAGGTTATCTATCAATTAGAGATGATTCATTAATCCTTTTAATAATAAACTTAAGAAAATATTTGATTGTCTCTAGTGTGGCCCAAGTAATTCATAACTATTTGGTTCATCTACATAAATACATGATGAATTACGCGACCGAAGCTAATAATGTAATTGGATTATTCTATTTCCTAAAACTGTTAATATAGGTCAAGTCTACCAATGGGTCCTTGTCGTAGGTCATATGTTAGAGATGATTTAGTAAGATGTCGTTTTCATAGTCTAAACTTAATCCGCAATTTTAGGACTCAAATTCAAGAAAATAATGGATTGTTGCTAGTGTGGTCCTTAATAATCTATAACCGATCAATGCATCTACAGGATCCTCTTTACTAGTATTCGTTTGTCCGTAACCCGAAGAGCCCCCCTCTTTTGTTGAGTAAGAAAAGTTGCATTGTGGGATCGACTCTTTCTTAATCATTATTGTTTGCTATATATATTCATATTGGGCACAAAAATTTGTGTACGTAAATTCTAGCCCCTAAGTAGATCTTTATATGTTGATTGCAGAGGCAATTTTTTTCATTTCATTCGAAAAATAGAAACGAATAGCTCACTATAACCATAAATGTGCTTGGTGAGAAAATCCAATTCTTTTTTTATTTATTTATTTATTAAAGGTGCGATGTAATAGGGGAAAAAATTGATGTTTGCAGCCATTTTTGGTGGTATCTGACCTTAAATTGCGGGTATGGGAAGTCATGATGACCAAGAACCTTTTTAGAGAAAATCTATGAATCTATTCAATTTATTTCTACTTTAAAGATTTTTTTTTAATATCTGATCCATTCGACTTATAGTAAATCTAACATCTTCAAGCATATGAAAAACTGACGTGTATTCCGAGATCACTTGTCTTTTTTAGGTGTTTAAATTCAGTTGAAGTAGGTTTCATATAAGTGGGATAGGTTAGGTTTCTAATTGAGAGAAATTATTATTTGCTATACGTTTTAATAATCTGGAATGCTGGATTTCGAAATACATACACGTTTAATTTATATATGTAAAAATTTGTGGCAAATTCATATATTGAGAGTCGTTTATAACTCCAAACTTGTGAGTGGGGTTTCAATTAACTTAATTATGAATTTTGTAATTAAGTGGTATTTATTTACTATTAAAATTAACTAACGTTTAGTGAATTTTGGCCAACAACAGACTCATTTACTATTAAGATGTAATCCAATTTTATCACGAATTACGAATCTCAGTTCCCTCATTTTTAACTAATAGAAAGTATTAATTCAAACTATATTATTGCCTCACAAATCTAAATACTGTAATTCAAGAATTCAGCGAACGCAAATTTAAATAATCTACTTATCGAATACGGTGTATTTAATATATCTATCTAAAATTTATTAAAAAAAAATCGACATGTAAAAAAAATGAAACTTTAATAGTGTATATAAACTTAACTTTATTTATAAAATAATGTCAATATCTTTTTTATTAATACTTTTGAAGTATTAAATTACAAGTTAGTTCACGGGTTTACCGAGTTTAAATTTACCACGTCGAAATTTTCTCTTTTGCAAAATGAATTTATATTTATATATATGCCCACCACGATAGGTGTAGCCAATAAATGAGTACATCGAGTATCTCTTTTGAGAAATAAACAAATATTGTATTGGTTATGATAAATCATCGGTTACAAACTTACAATATCTCTTAGCTAAAATCACCGACGACAATATCTCTTTTCATAATTAATTTTCTATCATTTGTGTATTAAGATTGTTCACATGAGAGGGAGGGGGGGGGGGGATAAAATAAAAAATCTTATGAAATTACAGTTCAAAAAAAAGATTGTTCGCATGAGGGAGAGTGGTAGTGTGGTACATTTAAGATATATGGCAACCTTAAATATGATCATTTTTTACAGTAAATATATATATAAAAAAATAGCAACAACTACCATAATATGTAAAATCTATCAACTATTTCTAAAATATCATATTGGTACACAAATTAAACAAACGCAAAAATAGTGGATCTCTACTTTGAGACTAGGACTGCTCAGAGGGCAGTTTGGTACGGTTTAACATCAAAATCATATCAAATCATACAATACGATTTGATAATTTTGTGAAACCAAAATCAAATCATTTTAATGCAATTGGCGTGATTTAATTTGCTACTTACAAATATTTTGTTATTTTGATTCTGTATTCTAATTGGCCACCACCGTGACAATGTTCAACGAAGGCTTTATTATTTTGTTACTTTTTTTCAAAGGTCCATTATTCAAATGTTTAATATTCAATTTTGTCTTTTATCATATAATTGTCATAGTTAAGAACATAAGACAAGTTGGCTTTCTATATACGAAAACCTCTATTATGATGCGAATAAATATATATATACAACTTGTAATCCATATTTAGGATTGTTAGGACAACCATATCCTTTCATCATCTCTTCCATTATTTATGAATCACACATCATTTTTTACTTCATTCTTTACTAAAGAATTAATATCCAGAGCCATATACCTTCACTATCTTTTCCCTTTTACTACTCATAGGGTCCATCTCTTATTTGTTTTAATAATTTCTTATTTCATATATTTATTATATATTTTAATTAAATTGAATATGTTATTAAATTTAAAATATGAATTTTATTAAAATAAAGAAATTACACAATTCAAATCCTAAAATTACAAATAATTTACAATTGTTTATATTTATATATCCGAGCTAAGTTAATTTTGAATTAAATTGACTAATTTTTTTAATTAAATTAAATTCATATGTTGATAAAAATTTGAATATACAATTTAAAAAAGCAAAAAAGAGAAAAGGTGCAAAAAAATGAAATACAATCGAAAATAATCTGAAAAAGCCCAAAAAAATAAAGAAAAAAGACAAAAAATAAAAAAGAGTGTGAAAATAAACGAAGAAACCAAGAAAAAACAAAGAAAAAGACTTAAATAAAAAAGAGGTGGTATGGGTTTCAAACCAACACATTTTACTTCCAAAACGCCTCATTCCACTAAGCTAGATTGTGATTTTGTAATCAAAATAACACAATTAATTATATACGAACTGAAAAAATGGAAAATTAATAAAAACGTTGCCGAGCGACTCGCCAACTTTCCCTCCGCCATGGGACGGCCGTCCCAAGTCACAAAAGTAACTTTTGTCTCTAGAAAATTATGCCTGAGAGTGATCCAAGCCGTTGATTCCACTCTATATTTTTTTGATAGAATTATAAGAATAATATAGATATTTACAATGAGAAAACAACCCCAATTATATCTTTAATTCAACTTGGTCCAAACTAATAAAATAGGCCCAAAAAATTCGCCGGTCACATAGTCAAATTCCCATACATGACAAACATTAATCTAGTTTAGATCATATTCCACCTGAAAGAATATGAGATCCACATATAATTCGATACTATACTAAAGTGGTGGAACCAACCATTTATCTACAGTTTTCATTTTCATACAGATTTGATATTATAATACCAGCTTACCACTTAATATATTTCAAAGATAATAGAGTGTAGGTGTATCAATAGTGTAAAAGATATTGATACAGATATCCCTGTCGTGCGGAATTGTATTACACAGGAATATAAATTTATCCAGTGGGCTCTAAAAGTAGGCGCAATTTAAATAAATAATGCGATCTAAATTAATTATTGCAATAACTACATTTTTCATTTTGCTGCAAAATAAACATGCCTATTTCATTTTCACTACAGTTAAAAAAAAAATATTATAAAGACTAGAATAATTTGTAAAACATGTCAAAAATCATAATAAAGTCAAAATTCATGACTTTTTTTTAAACATTAAGTCTATTAAAAAAATCAAAGAAGAAAAGTGAAGAAAGTAGGGGTTGGATTTGGGTGACCAATTTAGATGTTCCCTTCCTTTCTTGGCCGTATGGGGTTGGGTCCATTGTCTAAGTTTCACGTGGAAGTGTGTACTTTTTATTTGTTGTCGACATGTCATTTGTCTGCTCAAGATTTGCAACATATATTTTAATGCATTACATGCATGTTATATGATAGTTGTCTCCCTTGTCCTAGCTAGTGTTGGTAGCCAAATTTATTTGGTTTAATCGTGCATTTTAATGCTTTTGTACGATGGGGAGGGAGGGCCCTCAAAACCAATGGGGCTCACTTTGCTTATCACCAATTTAGCTTTTCCTTCTATGTAGGTCACACAATTAATTTTTTTTGTTGGGGATCATATATATATATATATAATCAAAATTATTACTAAAAATAGTTACTTTTCAAAATATTCATTTCAAATCTGATAATATATTAATTTACTAACTAAATTATTTAATTCTAAATTAATTATTTTTTATAATTAATATATATATAGATATAGTTATAATATTTTAATATTTTAATATTCAAAACACATGGATTTTCATAAAGTAAGGGCTGATTATGTACTATACAAATTTGTGAGAATCTGTATATCACCTCCTAGTTGGGATGCGTAATACAAGTTTAATTATAGCATGTATTAATTATCTATATAGTGTGGGGATCATATATTAATTTATGAATGGACTGAACTATTATAGTTTCACCTTCCTATCATATATTAATATAGTATTTTAAACCAACCAAATGATCGAAAATATGGCATTAAAAATTCACTTTGAAAATTGGATGAAACATATATATAGTCGCGTTTTTATTTATAACATAATGCATTTTGAACTTCGATGTAATGTATTAAAAGCATTCGATAATGCACTAAAAAAAACTACTGACATTATCTGATATGAAATAATGCATTATAAGATTATCACATAATGCAATACGGTTTAGGATTACGCACTAAAAACGGTGACAAATAATTAAATTGCATAGTTCGTTTAGCACATTAAAATTTGGGGAACCCTCCTGCGCCCGGTTTGGCCCAACCTGATTCTATTGCCTTTAATTCCACGACACACATAGTTCTATAAAGATACGGTAGCACAGTTTTGGACATTATAACTAAAATAAATGTGGCTTTATTTAAATTTAAATTAAATTTCTACAAAATTAAAAAAAAAAAAAAGGCTTTTTCTTAGGAAAATAAAACTTTAAACAAAGAAATAAAAATAATAATTTTTATTTATTAAAATAATAACTTTTGTACATTATAACAATAACTTCTATTTTATTAAAATAATAAATTTTATTCACAAGAATAATAATTTTTATTCGCAAGAACAATAATTTTTATTCACAATAACAATAATTTTTAATCGCAAAAATAATAACTTTTATCCATTATAACAATAACTTTTATTCAAGGGTAGTGCACTTTCCAAATCAAACAAACAAGCTGCATATTCTAATTTTTGCAAATAATTATTTAAAATAATTAATAGAAAACTGAATTTAAAATGTAGATTAATTTGTATTTCCGGTGTTTTTTATTTGATTCATCTTCACTTAATTACAAAATAAAGTTATTGCCTAATAATAATTTTTAACCGGAACATAGTATGTTCAATTCGTGTATGTCCAAGAAGAGGAGCACGTTGCTAAAGTCGATCTGTAGTAATTCGATAAAGTAATAAAGCCATAATTCAAATAAACCTAATTAACTAATAACTATGATGCTCAATTTTCGTACAAATATTGACACAAAATTAGAAGAATATAAAAAGAATAAAAATGTCTCGATCAATTTGACCCGGATCAGGATTGACGTTTCTGATATATTTGTAATAGTAATTAGTAAACATACCTTTTATTGTTTAAATTTTAGATAAAATTTTAAAATTTAAAAAAGAACTCCACTTTTCATTTGTTGAAAGTTGGGGGTGAGCAACAAAATTTGAGAAATCAAAATGACTGATAAATTATCCCAATACCGTTTTGAAAATATAATTAATTGAGCTGGCTAATTAGATCATCCACAACACGTTCTTAGATTTTTCTTCTTTTATCATTATTTATGAATTTTATTAAAATTTAAAAATTTACATAGTCGAAATGAAAAATAGAATTAAAAAAATTGCGTAAACGAAATTAAGAGATTCATAACTTCTTCTGGAGACTTTTCAGAAGACGTGTCTTTGTTGTAGGCTTCGTAAAATATATTCCACAAAGCGGACTCCTTCGTTTTTTAAATTGATGTCGTTATTTGAGAAGTATCCTGCGTTCCCCCACTGCTTGTGGTTGACGCATTTCCCTTGGCTTTGCGCTTGGTCGTCCGCTATCCAATCGAACGACTCTTAGTCCAATCGAACGACTCCTACTCGACTTCACACCAACGCTACCACGCGCATTGTCACTCAGAACGTGGTTGGCTTCACTGTTGGTGGAGAATTGGCCGTCGGAGATGTGCTTTGTTTAGTCCGGCCACTCCGCTGCACGCCCACTTTTCGTAGTGGTGAACCTAGTATTCTTGTACATGTACGGCTTATTTTTCTCGTCCTGATAGGCGGTCATCTCGTCTTTCCAAATATTTATCTCACTTGAGCCAGTCCTCCTTTGGGACTCTGAGTTGTTGTACTAGGCGCATAACTTTAGCAATTATTGGTTGACCCTATCGAAATGGCTTCAAATCTGACGAGTTTATTAGGTAGGGGTGCCTCCAGGGTGTACCGAATTGTATCTGTCAGCAACTTTTACCCAAATGCTTTTTGTTGGTTTGGAACGATTGGATCTTCACTAACATTGACATACACTTCGACGATCCTCATGGTCTCCTCCGCGGTGTATGAAATTCAGACATCACGATTGTAAATCTCCGCTTCATCAAAGAGTTGGATGATGTTGAGACCTTGGGGAGACGACAAGTTGAGACAAGGTGATGAAGAGTATGCCTATTGAGAAACATTTCTAAATCATAACATGTTGTTTGGATCGAAAACGTAAGTGTTTGGATCAATTGCGCGTAATATAAGATATTGATGATATGCTTGCAATTGGTTGGGGAATGTCGGACATGGTTGAATTTGGAAGAAAAAAAATAAAAGAATAAGATGATTTTGAGGTGTGAATGAAATGGTATTTATAGGAGGGGATAATATTTAAAAAAATCCCAAAAGAACGATCATATGACTATTCACAAACGGTAATATCAGAAAAAAAATAAAATAAAAAAGATTAACAAAATAAAAAATTTGATTTTATTAAAAAATGGCCAAAAATAGGCCGAGACACGCGCGCGCACGCACTGTGATTAGTTGAGCCACCCGCGTGAGCTGCACGTGCGCGTGTAGGTGAAAATCGGACATTTGCCTGCTGATGCGGATTTGCTCGACGGCTCTCTCTCCAACAACGCGGCATGGCTACTCGAGACAGCTCGGACATCCCACCCAACACTACAGATGCTCTTAAATTGTACAAATAATTGAGATTTACAAATGAAATCATTGAAATTTGTTGAGAAAATCTGCAAATCTATCTTAATAATAGGATGAAATCTGTTATAGAAAATTAAATTTACAGTAACAGCCTTAATTTAATTGTTGTGAATTTTAAGTCATTAATATCAATGTATTAATCCTATCGATTAATCTAAAAATATAATTATAAGTGGCCAGGATTAATCCTAAATTTTCATAATAAACTTTTAAATTTTGACATAAAAAACATAGTCTTTACAATTTGTATAGTTTACAACGACAATCAAAATAAGACAAATTTAAGTTAACGTGATTGTTGGAAAAGTGCATATAGCCGACCGACCACTCCGACCATTTGACTAGTTTACATGTACTTTTCTGATATCCATAACAAATTTAATTCAATAAAAAATGAACTAATGTTATAGACAATACAAATTGTAAATGTCATATTTTTAGTGCCAAATTTGAAAGTCATGTTATACATCTAAATATTTTTTTGTTGAAAATATTAATATGAATATTGTTATTATTGCAACCCATTCTATTTCCAATATGAAAATATTTTTTTGTTGAAAATATTAATATTAATATGAATATTCTAATATGAAAGTCATGTTATACATCTCTTCGGGCAAGATTGCCAAAGCCCAAATTAATTTGACAAAAGCTTCTGGAAAGCAAGCCAGCTTAATACAGTAATGCTCATAAAACATAAATAAATATAAATATTACAACTACCGTGGTTCTCAACTCAAATAATTAGCTAATAATCTCTAGCAGAAAGCGAACTTGCCCAAGTTCTCAAAATCAACTTGAACAAAGAGGACTATTCCGGTACTAGACTATTATTGTCTACCGAAAGAAGTTATTACCGACGAATCAAAACTCCCTTTTCTACTTGGCAGTGCCATTGGAGAAGCGGCCGGTGGTGCCTGACAGGTTGAGCTCGTTCCATGCTTCGATCCATGTCACCATTGCATCGGCCAGCTTGATGAAGTAGTTGTCCACCTTCCCCAGCTTCGCCTTCACTTGCTTGGAGATCTCGATGTAGCATTTCTGCACAGTGGTGCAGTCCTTCGGGAGGACGACGGATTGGAAGAACGGGATCAGCTCTTCCTGCCAGTAGATGCCCTTGTATTCTTTCTTGAGATTCACAAATGGATTGCTGGCCTTGCTGTGCCAGATGTATGGCAAGCCGGTCTTCACGCCCAATCCTAAGTGGTCGCAGATTACCTACAATGGATCGGAGACGATAATAGGCGTTGTACAACGAATTAATCTTCGAAACATCACTAACAGGTTGGAGTTTTATGTGAGATTGTTTTACGGAGTTAAAATTCACAAATTGGTACCCGTACTTGGATCCTAACACAACCAAACACTAACAAAGCCATATGTATGAGTTTAAATACAAACATTAGATGCCATCGGTAACTTGACACGTAAGATATAAGGGTGAGCATCAAATTTCAGTTCTTATTTTTGCTAAAACCGAACTAAAACAGTGATTTAAAAAAAAGAACAATTATTTGAAAAATCCGATAGAATTGAAACCGGATCAGTTTTTAGTTAATGACTTATTTTCAAAATAGAATTAAATTATTTAAATAAAATTAATATTATATGTAATTCGGATTTTAGTTTTTTGTTTTGTTTTGAAAATACCAAACTGAACCTAATCAAGTAATCTGATTTTTGAACAAAATAATCCTAACGAATCCAAATAATCCGAACTGAATTCAATATTTCAGTTTGGTTTGGTTCAGTTATTCAGATTCCCTATATTTTGTTCACCTCTAAACAGTCTCACACAAGTTTTTGTGTCTAACAATTGTGGGTGCAAAAATAGATTGGAGAGTCTACCTTAATGCACTAACCAACCCACATGTCGTCATAGCGCCCAATGGGCTGGCCGTCGCCCATTAGTCCAAAGTACATTGCTGGGCCAATCAACTCACGGTTGAAAGCTAGGTTCATCCCGCACATCGGGAACAAGGTTCCCTTTGGAATTGTCATGACTGCATCAACATACCTAAAGCAACATACATGAGTATGTATCTCGAAAAATACAGCAGCACGAGAAGATAGAGCTAATCGGATAGAGGGGATCTACACCTGGTGTTCCTCTCGCGTGGCTTAACAAGTTGAGTAGGCGCATCGTAGTCAGGGATGTTGAGCCAAAGACCATGAGACACGGCAGTTGACACACCTTCGCGAAGACTGAAGGGATAGCCTCGCACGAAATCTGCACCTTCACGGTAGGGATCATAAAGGGTGTTGAAGAAAAACGGAGACGATGGGGACAACAGGTTCTTGATGTGCTGCTCAAGCGCGTTAATGTCCTCGCCAGATGGATTTTTGGCAACCTGCATACGAACAAATGAGTCAACAAAGATCACTACTATATCTACCTGATCGAGGCTCCTATAACTTAAAGCCATTGTACAGATATACACAAAGCAGTCTACATGATGCCTCTGATTACTATTACTATATGCATGTGTAATGGTAATGTTCTGATCAACCAGAATTACATTTAAATCGGGTGCACAAATTTGAGATTATTCTGTAAACACAAAAGTATATCAACATAATGATAATCAGGGATCATAATCCATCATTAAGCTCCATAATCTGCCACCTTAACCACATTAGTTCGACAGCAACACAATATGCAACTAATTAAAGAGATCTAAAACTTGATGAAATAAAAGCAAAGCGGTTCAGTTTCAGTTCTGTTATCGAGTAGTTACCATCAAGATTAGCAAGGACCATACAGTTAGAAGAGCATAAACTCGG
>JAYDZE010004085.1:0-10824 GCA_034509125.1 Monilaria moniliformis
ATCTTGTGGTTAAGATTCAGTCTTAGTTAAGCATATAAGGGTTGGTCTCACTTTAGAGCTACCCTATATATATATACATATATAGAGAGATTATATATGGTGCAGTATCTACCAATCAAGTTTTGGAGTGCACACCTGAATAAGGATAAAAGATCAAGACTGGAGGTTACTCTTTGGGTGGAAAATCAAGCATGGAATGTGGAAGTAGTGAAATATCGTGATATAATTCTACTTCAAAAAGGTTGGCCCAAATTTATCAGAGATAATTCTCTCAAAGTTTGGACTTCATGCACTTTTCAACTCATTCATACCAAATACCTGTCTTTCGGAGTCACGTTTCTTAGAGCCGATTGAGCTCTAGTGAGAGATTTTTTCTTCCAGTCCTACCAAAATATGATTGTCTTTCCATTTATTTTGATATAGTGTAGGTTGTATTAAGGAGTGTTTTGCTAAGCTTATTTTAGAGATGTTTCAAAAACTTACAATATATAATGTTTTACAGCTTATAACGAATCATAGTAAGTTATTTTTGTAAAAATATTATTGCTTATAAGATATATTATAAAATAAATAAGTTGGGGGTTGAGCAATATATATTTTGAGAGCTTATAATTAACTAAACTTTTATTACAATTTATAAATTGTTTAGAATCTCATAAATTCTTAAATAACTTATAAATTATTGTAAGAAACTTATAAGCTAAATCAAACATCATCTAAGACTCTAGTGCTCATCCGAAAAGTTATTATTTTTTATTTATAAGATTTGGAGATGAACTTTGGGCGTTTCTCAGTTGGAAGAGTGTTCTTTTCTATTTTTAGTTGAAAGGGAACAAGCTCTCCAGGCTCGATGAATCTAGAGATATAATAGGCCTATTAAGTAGGCCTTGGCCGGTGTACTTCCGAAAATAGCACGAGTTTCAGTTTATATGATATCAATATATAGGTCTTTTTTTCTATTCATAGCCCTTCTTTAAAAAGTTATAAAAATACCCTATTATTATAGATCAATGGTATTTTTTCAATTTGCTAGGGTAAAAGATTATGGTATGAATATCCCTTGTCCCCCAACTAAAAGTAGTAAAAATATTGTTAGATGCACTATTTTATCCATATTACCCTCAATGAAATCCTTAAGAAATAATAATTATAACTTTAGCCTTGTAAATCTGAAAACGTATTAGCTCAGAAATTTGAGAAAAAAGACATGGTTAAATTTTCCGATGCCAAAACCATTGAAATTTAGCATTTTAATCCAAAAATATTTAAAATATGATCTGTTCAATAATTTTAAGAAGGGCTGATTGTGCAAAAACACATCAACTTTCACACAATTCTAATTTTGTACACGAGTTATGAAATCAGCATGTAAATACACGAACTTTCAATATTTCTCGTTTTTCACATAAAGCACATTTTCGACGAACTAGATGTTGAGGTTGAGGCCATAATGCCTACATGGCTTAAACGACCGATGGAACTAAACAACGTAGTTTAACTACGAGCAAAACGTCATCGCTTCATCACAAAATGGGTTCAAAATTAGAATATCATTTAAGGAATTAGGATTTGCGATTTGGGGCTTTGAGAGTTGAGAGTTTAAGATTGTCGTGAGTTTGCGATTCACGGTCGTGCTTCACAATTCATGGTGCGATTCAGGGATGTGCGGTTGAGGTTGGGCTGTAGGTTCGTGCGATTAGTGCTTCTAGTTGTGGGTTCAAGATTGAGTTGTGAGCACTATGTTCTGAGAACAATTTGATTGTTTCTCATCCGCATTTTTGTCGCCATCGAGTTGTAGGTTTCGTTCGATCAGGCTGGGCAGGGCAAAAATCTGAATCTAGGTGATTATAAAAAAAATGTTCCCAATGAGAACATTTTTTCCTTCCTGAAAGTAGGTAAGATAGGATACACTCATGCGTCTTCACTTAAGTGAAGATGCGTCCTCCTCTAGCGTCTCGCCAAAACGACGCATTTCGATCAATCATCTCCAAATACGCGTCATGGGTCCGTGTTTCACCCAAAGGCGTGTTAGGTTGTCGCATCTTCTGTAATCTATACAGACACTGGGCAGAGGCAGAACCACACACGCATAATACACATTCATCCTCAAATTTCTCGCGCACACACCTGATTTTTGAAGTTCTTTCGGCAAATTTTGTTCAACACCATCCAAAGATATGTAATTTTGCTATTATTGTTTGATTAATAATTTAATATTCACATGTTTTACTAATTTTTATATATTTATGGTTTAATTGATTTAGGGTGTAATTTTGACATATTTAGGTATTTTTGATTAGTTTTGAGTAATTAGATTATATATTGTACTTTATTAAGTTGTTAGATATGTTGTGGATGTAGAGATGATAATTTCTTTACAATTGAGATATTGGATGGTATAATAGTATATTAAGTTGTTAGATACATTGATTAATTGGATGATATATTGTAGTGTATGTAGTGCATATTAGGTGTTTGATAAAATGCCCAAAAGTATTGGGTTTGTAGTGATGGTAAATAATTGTATGTTAGTTTAGAATGTTCATGTTAGTTAGATGGTATATTATAGTGTATCTAGTTTAGAATGTGTAATTTTGGTTATATAGAGATGAATTTTTTTTATTGTTAGGAAATTGACCATTGTTGTTGGAAAATTCTTGTTGCAAAATTTGGATTGCTAATCTAAGTGTCTAACTAGATTGAATAACTCAAAATAACTTATAAATTGTTGCAAGAAGCTTATAAGCTTAATCAAACATCCTCTGAGTAATGGATTCTCTAAGACTCCAATGCTCATCCCAAAAGTTATCATTTTTTATTTCTAAGATTTGGAGATGAACTTTGGGCCTTTCTCAGTTGGAAGAGCGTTCTTTTATACTTTTAGTTGAAAGGGAACAAGCTCTCTAGGCCCGATGAATCTAGTGATATAATAGGCATATTAAGTGGGCCTTAGCTTGTGTACTTTCCAAAATAGCGTCAGTTTCAGTATATATGATATATAGGTCTTTTTTTTTATTCATAGCCCCTTCTTTAGAGAGTATAAAAATACCCTAGTATTATAGATCAATGGTATTTCTCCAATTTGCTAGGGTAAAATATTATGGTATGAATCTGAATCCCCTATTCCCCAACTAAAAGTAGTAAAATATTGTTAGATGCACTAGTTTATCCATATTACCCTAAATTAAATCCTTAAGAAATAATAATTATAACTTTCGCCTTGTAAATCTGGAAAACATATAGCTCAGAAATATGAGAAAAAAGACGTGGTTAAATTTTCTGGTGCCAAAACCATTGATATCGTAGTCTTTTCAATCCAAAAACATTTAGAATAGGATCTGTTCAATAATTTTAAGAAGGGGTGATTGTGCAAAAACACACGAACTTTCACACAATTCTAATTTTGTACATGAGCTATACAATCAGCATGTAAATACACGAACTTTCAATATTTTTCATTTTTCACATAAAGCACATTTTCCACGAACTAGATGTTGAGGTTGAGGCCAGAATGCCTACATGGCCTAAAAGACCGATGGTACTAAACAACGTAGTTTAACTACAAGCAAAACAACATCGCTTCATCACAAAATGGGTTCAAATTTCGAATATCATTTAAGGAATTAAGTTTGCAATTTGGGGCTTCGATAGTCGAGAGTTTGGGATTGCTGTGACTTCGCGATTTAGGGTCGTGCTTCACAATTCATGGTGCGATTCAGGGATGTGTGGTTGAGGTTGGGCTATTGGTTCATGCGATTAGTGCTTCTAGTTATGGGTTCGCGATTGAGATGTGAGCACTGTGTTCTGAGAATAATTTGATTGTTTCTCATCTGCATTTTTCTCCCCATCGAGCTGTAGGTTTCGTTCGATCAGGGCAGGGCAAAAATCTAAATCTAGGTGATTATAAAAAAGGTTCCCAAATGAGAACTTTTTTTTATATTTCCGAATGTAAGAAAGATGCGACGCACTCGTGCGTCTTCACTTAAGTGAACACTTCTTATTAGCATCGAACCCTACTACAATAAGTAGTTTGCCTTCAAAACTTCCCCTTAAGTGAGTGTCATCAATATCTAAAACTAGTTTGCATGATTGAAATGCAAGTAAAACTGGTCCAAATTCCCAAAGTACATACCTAAAATTCATGTTCACCCCACGACTTATGCAAAACCACTCAACAATCATTCCATGATTCTATTTCTGCAGTTCAGCCATGTAATTGGGCAATTCTCTAAATGACTGCTCCCATCCACCAAATACAAGCTCAATAGACTTCATTCGTGCATACCATGCTTTCTTGTAGCTATATTGAACGTGGTATTTTTTCTCCACATGTTGCTTGATGGCTGACGACTTGTAATCATCATCATTTTCTATTTGATGCCTAACACACAAAGCAATCATTGATGGCGATAGGTTGGCGTGCCCCCTTGAATTCCTATGACCAAGACAAGTATGACCATTAACCTACGTTCTAATTTCCCATCTTCCGTCATGATTTCTCAGTGTTGCGCAGATCTCCCAACTACATTTCAACCCAGTCTGACTAGCATGCTTGCGGACCCATATAGATATTTGCATATTGCATGCCATATTTTCTATTTGTTTTCTTCAACCTCGTACTGTCGCACAGCTTCCAAATGTCACAAGGTAACATCTTCAAATGCAAATTGCTTTCAAACTTTGTTCCTAATTCAATATAACTTGGGTTACTCTTATCCCAATACCACCATAATTAGGTGCACTGTAACCTTCAACTTCACTAGATAGAAACCAAAAATAATTTGACCACGTATGCACATACTGTGGAGCTGATTGTTCTCCATGCATTACCGGAACCTATGATTTTGATAAACCAATTACCTCATCGTCAGAAGAATCAAATACCTAATCGTCAGAAGAATCTTTCCCTAATTCTGAACTAAAAAGTTCTGATCTGTCAGAATTTTCTGCCCACCAAGGAGAATGCAGATTTGAGCCACCTGAATTTGTACTGTCACTATTATCATCAGGATCATCCAGAAGAAATGTGTTGTCTTCATCGAAATCGGAGCAAAAATTTATCCCTTCAACATCTATTTGACGACTCATCGCAAAATCCTCTTGCTTTGTGTTAACCATATGATCATATGGAAGACTCGGATGTTCATCCCTTCTAGACGTCTCAGCTTCACGTGTAATGGTTGACTGGAATTGTTATTGTGTAACCATTGCAAAATCAATAATCAATTCAATTTGACCATACTGTATAGCTTCGCTAAACATATATTGCATGCATCCTTCATCAGTTGGCGTGCCTATATAGGTGTATGCATTTTCCAGAACTATAGCATGTCTTCATATTATTTCAATTTGTGCTAATGCATATCTATATCGGTCATGTCTTCATATTATTTCAATTTGTGCTAATGCATATCTATATCGGTCATTTCAAAAATCATCAAAACTAATCCATCACATGAAACACTCTTATTCAATATAATCTATCATCTCGAACAAGGTGGATCATAAGAGATACAAGTACCAAGAATCTGAATTATCTTACCACCCCAATATAAGTTCACGAATAACGACATTATTTATGCAATAAATTTATAATTAACATCTCTACAAAATACACCATCCAAACATGTTAATAAACTACAAATTTATCAAAAAATTCTAAATCTATCATAATTTCCTAACATATTTATAAACCATAAATTTATCAAAAAATCTATAATTAGCATCATTACTACAAAATATAACATTCGAACATGTTCATAAACACTAGATTTATATAAAAAAATATCTATTATTTATTAAAGTTTTCCAACATATTTCTAAATCCTAGTTTCGTCAAAAATTAACTAAATCAACTAAATTCAAAGCACATAGAAAAGTATTATAGAAACCATACCTTACACACGAAAATTGAAGACAAAGCACAAACTTCATGAATGAGTTTCTCTAGTAAGAAAAAATGTGAGATAGAAAGCTGCCCAAATCTATGTAAGGGGGACTGAAGACGCGATATGGCCACGCATCCCTCTATGAGATGCGAACTGCTCACGCGTCTTCAGGCTGAGACGTGAACTGCTCACGCGTCTTCAAGCTGAGATGCTAACTGCTCACGTGTCTTCACTTAAGTGAAGACGCGTTCTCCACTTGCGTCTTACCCATTTACAGAATGCAAAAAAAAATGTTTCCATTTCGGGAACCTTTATTGTGGATTGCTCTAGATTGAGAATTTTGCCTATTAGGTGATGCTACTTATGTAAAAAAATTTACCTTTTGATGAATTTTTGTGTTAGAATTGATTTTGTGAGATTGAACTAAAAACAGTACCTGCTAATTTTCGATTCCAAACGACCACAGAAACACGACATTGTTTCACTTGCTACATTACATTCCGTAGGTTAGATGAAATATATTGTTCAAATGCAATTAGCATTTTCATTTCTCTCTTTCGTGATAGTGTGTGACTAGGGCTTCTTAATCGGTTTCCGGTTATCGGTTAAACCAATAACCGTACCGGAACCGGCTGATAATCGAAAAATTATGCATCGGTCCCGTTTCGGTTTGTGTTTTGGAGAATTTTCGGTTATCGGTTATAAACGGCCGATTACCAAATATAACCGATAACATGTTAAGAACCGAATTACAATTTAATTCTTAATTAATAATTTTGTAGTGATGTACCAAAAGTGTCATTAGAAAGACTTGAAAATGGACGATCAGCTATATAAATATAGTTCACGAACTGGTAAAATTGAATAATATCCAACTGTTAGAATACAATCAATAAACTATAATATGTGGAATGTGGAATATTATTGGATAATTAATTTATTGTTGTACTGTATCTAGTAGCTATATAGTTGTTGGTGTTATATATTTGTGGTGGGATAATTAAAGTATTTGGCTTTGTTCATAAATTACTCTACATATATGTTGTATAATGTATATATGCATAAGTAAATTTTAAATATAAATTTGTAGAAGACATCACCACAATAAAAAAAAAATGATATGTATATTATCTTTTGTGATTCGGTTGTTCAGTACTGAATAAGCGATTGATTTAACCGGCCGGTTATTCAGTTAACTGAATAAATGTTTCGGTGCGGTTCCGGTTCTTCTAATAGGCCTTTGGTCGATTCGGTTAACCGGACGATTTGGTTCAGTTAGAATTGAACCGACCGAATAAGCAGCCCTATGTGTGACAATATTTTTATAAGAAAGCTGATTTATAGTCTTAATTGTATTGCTTGCAGATGATTTTCCAAGTATTTGATGTATTCAAACTTGATGTTAATTTCGCATTACAATGTTAGTTAAAATTTAGGGTTGTGTGTTGGATTGTAGCAGACATTCCCATGACTAGTTATTCACAGACGTCGTCGAGGTATGCTTGCGAAATTAATCGACTATACAAGCATGAAATTCTTGTTGTGATTAAGACATTACACACTAAAAATAACCTAGAGAGAAGATATTATTGTTATCGTCGCAAAATGGTAAGATATTTGGATTTTAATTCAAATATAGGGATTCAATGTATTATATTGCTAGATTCAATTATGAATATTTTTGTGGGTTGAATGTATACAGTGGGACGATTGCGGGTTATGGAAGTGGATTGGTTCTGAGCTTACCTCATACTACAATGCATCTTAAGATGAAGTTCGAGAGAGACAAGGAGCAAGATCAACTAAATCAATATTTACTGGAGAACAATTTTTGCCAAAAGTCAGCGACTGTAATGCATAGGATGGTGAAAACACTGGAGATTTGAAAGTCTTGGCAAAGACAATGGAAGTGAACATTACAAATATAGGGAATATGATTAAACTTATGTATATTGCATTAGCAGTTATTGAATTGATGTTGGTTCTTGTGAAATTTGGTTGAATTAATGGTAATGTAGTGTAATGACCAATTAAAGTTGATGAAATTTAATTCTGATGTGGGTTTGTTGAAGAAATTCTGACTGCCTAAGATCTCATAAGATTATATTTAGATTTAATTCATACAATCTAATCAAATCTACTTAGAACGCATTTAGACAAACAACGGAAGATAAATAACAGATCCCTGGACATACTTCTAGAGTTGAAATATTTACATTATTTACAGATTCTTGTTACTGATTATTGTAGTAGATTGCTTACAACTCCCACTACTCATCAACAACAATTTAACCTTCGAATCTTGTAGGACAAAAATCACACAAAACAATACTAAGGGAGGGGAACGATATTATGTATGTGTGTATGCTATGTGATTTTCGTCCAACACCCCATATTCTAAGGAGGATTATAACCGAACATCCTAATGGGCTTAATTTTTTAAGTTGAACCCAACTTAAATTAAGTCTGTTGAATATGGCATCATTTTAATTTATTTATTTCTTATGTTTAAGATTTCCAATATCCATTTATTAATTTAACCTTGTTGATAGCTTTAATTAATTAATCTCTTCTTCAAGAGTTGTATATCTCAAAATATTATCTATTATACTTTGGAATAAATTCCAAGTCGATCGTGCTTCTGTATAATAAAACTTTTTTCGAACACCGCTTAGAAATATTATCAACTCGGGTCCTCATAGGACATGATTCTATATATTAACAATACTAGCAACTCTAAGTATTAATTACTATTTTCCAACATATAAAGAATTTTCTTGGCTTTTGAAAATATCAGTACCTATTGATATATCAAAACAGTGCATAGCCAAATCTGTATATATATATATATATTGATTAAGAAATAAACAGTCACCGAGACCTTGTACAATGTACTTCATTTACACAACATCAAAGTACATATCTCAATTTAATCCATTTTAGAGTTATACCACGCCAGTGACATCAGTTGGCCAGATAGGCGCAAACCTTAGATTGACACTGCAACCTTTCACGATGGATTGTCCATGTCTATCTGGATTGTGAATTTGATATTACTCAAATCTTCAATACCAATCGATCATGCCTCTCTTCTCAAAACATCAACAAAAATTTGAAGTTCTTGAAACAACATCGTAGGGTCGGTGAATGAGAAGTCTTCTGGACAAAGACTAGAAAGATGAACAAGCTTATCAATATTAAAAGGGGAGAAATAATTTTTTGGATCGAGACATGCCATACAACCAAGAAAGTCCATGGTTAACTTAGAGAAACGATTTCTCATCTCTTGTATAAGTCAACAAACTAATTGCTATACAAGAAAAAATAAGTAACAAGATATTTCGAATTTAGTACATGGATATGATAGTAAATTCTCAAATTACCTGGCAAAGTATTCCACACAATAATGATGGTAGTTAGTGATGTTTGTGCCATTTCTCATACGAATATGTTTTGGAGCAATATCATCCATGTTAGTGATTGGAATGTCATTTGCCCCACAAAAAATATCCACTTGTTGCAACAAAGTATCACATCCAAATTCTCGAAATGATCGCAAGCCTTTTTTCAAATTTTGTATCAAGTAAATTGCATTTAAAATATCTTGAAATCATTCTTGCAAGGGACAAGATAATGGTTGACACATCCCTAACTAATGTTTCATCATCATAATAAATACAAACTCATAAGCCTCCATCTTTTGTAGAAAACCTACAGTTGTCCCCTTGTTTCTCGGTCAACTCCATCAATGAGTATGTTTTCAAGTATTGATGTTACCGAAGACCACATACATGCCGGACGAGTTATGGTAGCATAATGAGATCCCCCATCAAGTGTCACCCGATCTCTTCAAATAAGTTTCTTGATTTTGGCCTCTACCTGTACCGATTTCTCATTTCTCCATTATTTCCTAGTCTATCATGTTCAATTTGTTGAAGTCTATGTGTCATTTTGCAGGAATATCCACATAATATAACAATCAAACCAATAACTAAAAAAATCACAAACATATTGATTTATCTTGCACACGGCTACATATACCAATTGAAGCTGATGGGCAAAATAATGAACATACCAGTATTTCAAAATAAGTGCTTTCAATCCATTATTACCTCTCATATTTGATGCTCCATCATATCCTCGACATCTCAATCTTCACAAAGATAACCTAAATTTGGCAAATACAAAGTCAATTGTCTTTTTCAAACACATTGCTGAAGTTTCTTTAAAATGAACCAAAACTAAAAATCTTTATATTACCTCTAAATTCTTATTCACATATCTTATAACAATTGTCATTTGCTTCTTTATTGAGCAATTCCGGACTCACCAGCCACGATAGAAGAGAACTGATTTCTAAGTTCTCTCGATATTTCATGTGTGGTTTCAACTGCACAAACATTAATCATATCTCTCTTAATTGACGGAGATACCATTTGGTTGTTTCTCAGAGCATTTTTCAAAACAATTTTACCAACTCCATCATTATTTAAACCATACATTTGTAATATCTCAAGAAAATTACCTTTGTTTATGAAACTTTATGACTCGTCGTGTCCCCTAAAAGGCAAACCTTGGTTCAAAAGGAAATGAATAACATCAAGAGTTGCAGTCAAACGAATTCGATATTCTTTATCTTTTGTTGCAATATATCTACTAACAACATAAGTAGCACTCTGCCTTTGATTAAAAAAAAATCATATGATATTATAACTTTGTTGTGTGAACTACTTATATCCCCAACATGACCTCTGAAATTTTCAATTACCTTTTTCAAATTAGAAAAATCACAACTAGTAAATGCTTCATCCATTGGTGCCATAACTAGGGATGTTGATCGGGTCAGCCCATCGGATTTTGGGCCAGCCCTACTCGGGTTACGGGTTAATCGGGTGCGGGCTAATCGGGTTGGAATTTTATTGGGTTAGAAATTTAC
>JAYDZE010004107.1:0-10821 GCA_034509125.1 Monilaria moniliformis
GAATTATTATCACATATTATCTATATATGAGATTACACAAAGTACAAGAATATATATATATATATATATATATATATATATATATATATATTCTGGTTAAATTTGCAGTAAAAATCATGAATTTTGGTCAAATTCTGGTTATTTCCGCAAGTTTGAAAATTTGCCGCTAATATCATGACTTTGACATTTTTCGTAATTGTCCCACGACGTTTGATTTGGTGGGGGGGGGGGTCGCTGCTAATGTGGCCAACAAAAAATCTTAGGTGAAAAAAAAATGTCTGACCACTAAAATGACGTTGTATGTTGAGATACAAAAAGGATGCCGTTTTGTTAAAGGCAAGTTGCTGGAAAAATAATGAAATTTGGTCAAATTCGGAACAATCCCGCAACTTTTAAAATCTGCCACTAATATCGTGACTTTGACATTTTCCGAAATTGTCCCTTGGCGAAAAATGGTGATCTATGTGTCTTAATTTATTGACGTGGCGCATACGGGTCTAAAAATTAACGACATGGCGCAGATGTACATTAAACGGCGTTGTCTTAGTGGGTGAAATTAAAAAAAATAAAAATTAATTATCTATTCTCTCTCTCCTTTTCTCTCTGCTCATCGTCTTATTCAATATCCCAGTCTCAATCATTGTCATTTCAATCGCAACGAAAAGAACAAAAACACGGAAATTCTGAAATAATCAAGTTTGAATTTTTCAAAACAAAAAAACAAAACCTGTAAAATTCTATATCTGTGAACTGGATATGATGAATGGAAATTATCGACCTTCAAGAACCCAATAAAAAATTGAACGAATTTGAGCGATTTTCTGGGTAAACTTTGAAGCATTTATATGAGGCCTTTTGTCGAACACTTGGTGTGCATTGATAGAAACTGAAGAACAAAAAATAAGAATCGATTCCTATAGCCATTCGTTCAAGAATTCAACCAAAACTTTGAAAATGATGATTTGCCTTAAGACTATGATTTTGTGGACGATGGTGTTGGTGGAGGGCGGCAGTGACAATTGTAGAGAAAGGAAGACAAACGTGGTTGGGATTGTGGGAGAATTTTTAAAAAGATGAAAAGGAAAAGAAAATAAAAAGAAGAAGAAAAATATTTATTTTAGCCAAATGGCAAATTGCAAAAAAATTATAAAATTTGGTCAAATTATGGCCAGTCCCAAGTTTGAAAATCAGCCATGTCTGCGCCAACTAGTCAGCCACATCGTTAATTTTAAGACACGTATGCGCCACATCAATAATTTAAGACACGTAGGATATTAGTATTTTTTGTCTTGTGATAATTGCAAAAAATATCAAAATTATGATATTAACAGCTGATTTTCAAATTTGCATAACTGACCAAAATTTGACCAAATCCTATAATTTTTATCAGTTAACAATTACATATATTTCATACCTTCAAAAATATTTAAATGATGACACTTCAATATTAAAAAAGTGGTCGAATATTAAACTTCCGACCGTCCACTTTTCTCTGTTAAAATAAATAAATAAATAAATTATATATATATATATATATATATAACTTATACTATAAATTACTCTTAATATGAAAATGTGAAAACACTTACATTGAATTTATTAAATAACTATATTTTTAATGAAAAATAACTTTATTGATAAAAAATAAATATTTTCCCATCCAAAATTTGAACCCTAGTCTATGTTCATTCAACATGGGAGATCATTCAACATAAATTTTATCATTTAAATGGCTAAAAATTATGCTTACATTCTTAGGGAAAAAAATATTTCACATTTGAACCTTTCCTATACAAATATATTTATATTATATATTTAATGGGGAGTACACGTGGCGATTGAAACGCACATAAAATTCAGAACGTAACGTCAGCGAGAAATAGTAAACAAAAATTTAAAGTCTAAGACGAGTCATTACTTAGGCTGTAATTACTAATTAGAGTTTGTTTCTTTCTCATCAGCTGCGTCGCCATCCTCACTCATACCATTTTCGTGACCCTCCCACTTACCACTCTCTCTCTCTATCTCTCTCTCTCTCTCTCGTATTTTCCATTCATTTTTGTAGTTTTTCCTACTCCATTCTGTGACAACAATTTTAACTTTAATTCCAGCCACCCCTGCATAACCCGCCTATTACCACCGCAAAAAAGAGTTAGCTTTTTTCTTCTTTTGGGAGGTTTCCGACGCTCCTCAACCACAAATATCCTATATTTTATGCATATATTTCTTGCTAAATATCTTTTCAGGTTAGCATTTTGTACGATTGTTTTTATGTTTCTATTGTGGTTGGAATTGGATTAGATAGATACACCTTTAAGCAATAGGTGCTCACATGCGGCACTGTGATGAGTTGCGCTGGATTTTGTTGAGGTGAATAAGTAAGCAACGTTGCAGATATAATTTATTGAGTTTGCCGAACTTCCGTAACGATTCGGAATAAGGTAACCCTTTTTCTAAAAATAGGAAAAAATAAAATTTATCAGTGCGACTTTCGTTTTGAATAAATAGCTGAGTTGGTGACTATTTGAAGTTCGTAAATTAGTAGCAGCTGTAATTGGAAGTTTTGTTGATTTTGTGTTTTTGGCGCACTTGCATTTATTGTTTTTCTCACTAGTCTAGTCTCGAGTACGATTTGGCATCTCGAAATACTGAAGAAGTTGTGCGATATTGTTTTGCTTCGTAATTTCGATCAAAATGTTATCGTTCGGTGCTCCTGCGTTGGTTGTATGTGGTTTTTAATTGGATTTTCTGCGCGAGAGGTTGTTTCTGATGTCCTGGTAATTGCTGTGATGCTGTGCTGTTTAATTTTAATTTTTGGTTTCTATTTTTATTTTTTTTCCTTTTATGGCGTTTTAGGAATTCTATAGGTAGCCTGGCAGTGGCTGATGATTGATTCATAACCATGAGCTTTGATGTTTATATGCGTTCATGGACAGTACTACGGAGAATAACAAATTGTCTGAGATTGTTGACATATTGAGATCATGGATTCCGATGAGGGGGGAACCTGGAAACATGTCGAGAGATTTCTGGATGCCCGATGAAAGCTGTAGGGTGTGCTACGAGTGTGATTCCGTATTTACTATTTTCAACCGCAAGCATCATTGTCGGCTGTGTGGACGGGTTTTCTGTGGCAGGTGCACCTTAAACACTGTACCCGCACTTCCTGATGAGCCCAAGAGCGGGCGGGAAGATAGGGATAGGATTAAAGTTTGTAATTACTGCTTCAAGCAATGGAAGCAACAGGTTGCTACTGGCAGTAACGTGGTGCAATCGAGTCCTGGACTCACTCCATCTCCATCCTCATCGAGCTTGGTGAGCAGTCAATCTAGTTGCTGTACCTGTAACAGTGGCAGCAGTGCTGGTTCTACTGAATACTCAACAGGGCCTTTCCAGCATGTTTCATGCGCTGTTAGTCGGAGTCCTAATTCTTCTGCAGGCAATGATTCAAAGTCACTGAAGCAAGACCAGGCAAGAAACCCTGAAAAACTAGATTATCTTGATTCTATGGATCCATTCCGCCACCAGTTAGGATCTTGCA
Source organism: Monilaria moniliformis (assembly GCA_034509125.1). NCBI lineage: Eukaryota > Viridiplantae > Streptophyta > Magnoliopsida > Caryophyllales > Aizoaceae > Monilaria > Monilaria moniliformis. Next base: position 3,542 of record JAYDZE010004107.1, read on the forward strand.
GCAGGTAATGTCAGAAATCATCCTCCTTATTTACATGACATAATGATAACATGGAATTACTTTTTTCCCTTAGGTTCACTTACTGCATCTCGATTATACTTTTTCTATTTTATGCTAATGTTCATTTTTTATTACCTTTTTCCCCTTCATTTTCTTAAATGAGTTCGGTTTGTGTCTTATAAGCATTAAATCAAATTAAGATGCACAAACCTCATGGTTCATTGATGTTCCTGGTGGCATGTTATAGGTGTTTGCGGGCATATATGGTTATTTTTATTGAGTGAAGTATCTTAGGATTGACTTATTCGGAGTCCTAGGTGAGGATTTGTGTGCCCACTCTTTCATATTTTTTTTCTGGAAGAGAAGTTTTGCGCTAAGGGTGGACCATTTTACTTGACCATTTACAATTCATTTTATTGAGCCTGAGAGGTTGAGCATGGTGTTGAAGGTGTTTCTGCATAGTTGGTTGCATGTAAAGCTGCACGCTATCTGTTTTGCTCCCCAGAATTTCATAAATGATCTTAAAATGAATTTCCAAAGCCCTTACTATAATCTTATTATTGTCATTCTATTGAGAACACAAACAGGGAATGAAAGCTTCAGTGCTGCCAATAATTTACTCATTACATTTCCAGTATCTGAAAGGATAATTATAGTGAAGTTTAAGAAAGTTGGACAATGACAACCCAGTTGCTGTTCCATCCACAAGTAATATGTTGGCCAACTTGGTCTTTTGGGTTTGGTACGACATTCTTAAAATTACATGTCCGCTTATAATGTGGAGATGATCTTCTAAATAAGTTAGATCTTTAGAGATCCATTTGGGATATAACCATCCTAGTGCTTTCGAGATTCTTTCTTGGATGTTCCGTTGAGTGGCTGCAAAAATTGGCTTCTTCGGAATACATTGGGAATCTTTTACCAAGTCTTTGAATTCAACAGTTCCTGTCCAGCTCGAGTTGATAAATTCATTTCACAGAGGGGATTGTTGTTCTGGAATTGGTGCTCACACTAGCTTTGTGGCGTGTCTTCAATTTACAATTTCTTCGGTCATGACATGTGGTGCAGTTCAGTCATGTTCATAGAGTTATTTTTCTATTTAAAGAAAACTTTTATTTGTTAAGTGTTTCAAAGATTAGAAGTTTATTTGTTGCCTATTTCATTTACAAGTTTTATACTTTTATTTAGTTGGTTTATTGGAATTCATGTCTTGTTCATTATGCCATTGGCTATCCCAGGAGTGATGATGAGGATGATGACTACCCTCTTTATAGATCTCACTCCGAAATAACTATAGTAAGCCCTGACATGGGCTATGGCACCAACAACTACTGTCAGATTGATCACATCTATGGGCCTCGGGAAGCAGAACCTAATGAGGAAAGCACTCACACAGCTTATAATTCAGCTCTGGTGCCTGAGAATTTCGAGACGCAAGGATCATTGGACTATAAAACAAGGAAAGAAGCAGATACACAAAATAATGATGTCCAATTTGGATCAGCTCCTCTACATGTGATGGATGATGCAGATGTTGAAGCTGTGGATTATGAGAATAATGGTCTTATCTGGCTTCCTCCAGAGCCTGAAGATGAAGAGGACGAGAGGGAAGTCTTTGTTTCTGATGATGATGATGATGATGATCCTGGTGAGGATGCCACAGGAGAATGGGGTTACCTACGGTCAAACAGCTTTGTAGTTGGGGAACTTCGAAATAGGGATAGATCAAATGAGGAACACCGGAGAGCGATGAAAAGAGTCGTTGATGGGCATTTCACAGCTCTTATATCCCAACTTTTGCAGGCTGAGAACTTTCCTGCTTCAGATCATGAGAGTTGGTTGGATATTGTTACACAATTGTCCTGGGAAGCTGCTACTCTTCTAAAGCCAGATACAAGTCGGGGTGGAGGAATGGATCCTGGTGGATATGTTAAAGTCAAGTGCATAGCTTGTGGGAATCGCAGTGAGAGGTATTTTAATTAGTTCATGGCAGTATATTTAGGAATGACATCCTTGGTCAACTTATTAATTTAAGACATGATTTAGTAATGAAAAAAAATCAGTTTGCTTTATGAACCTGCATATATCAATTCCCATATGATTTTTATTTTCCTGTAATATAAATGCTTGCTAGATATCATCATGGTTGACCCCCTCCTCTCAGGTGATGACGTTAGACTGTTAAGAGTACACAGTCATATGATTTTTCACTTAGATAACTTTCACTGAGTTCTTAATGTATTGGGCGACATGATTTTAGTGAATACTGTATTTTAATGAACATTACTAGAACTTCCTAGTACTTAGGTTCTTTGTTTTGTGCTAACTATTTTTCAATAATCCCTGAATATATGAATTTAGTAAACTAAAAAAATATGTAACTCTTCAAATTAAGAAATGGAAATGCTTGGATTATCAGTAGAATTTGCGTACTTATCATTTTGCTAAACTAGAAAAGAAATATCTAACTCTCTAGGTCAAGAAAATTTGGATCCTACATTCCTTATTTAATTCATGCACAGTGTATTCTATTTTGTTTCTGACAATGCTGATGAAGTTGTTACTGCTTTCCTCACAAGTATGGTGATTAAAGGGATCGTTTGCAAGAAAAATGTGGCTCATCGACGGATGAGTTCAAAAATTGATAAAGCACGACTTCTACTGCTTGGGGGTGCCCTGGAGTACCAGCGGGTTGCTAATCACTTATCAAGTTTTGATACTTTACTGCAGCAGGTTGTGACTATGACTAAACTCTATAGCTTTGAATTAAATATTGTCATTACATCATAATACCCTGAAAACTGAATGTTCTTTGTTTTGTTCATGAATAAGAAATTATCTCCTTCACTACTAGGAAACCATGCTATATACTTCTTTACCATTAGTCTACCGGTTTTATTAGCCTGTTGCCTTTGTCTTTTGTTGCTGCAGGAAATGGACCATTTGAAGATGGCTGTAGCCAAAATTGATGCGCACCACCCAAACGTTCTTTTGGTAGAAAAATCAGTATCTAGATATGCTCAAGAATATCTTCTTGCAAAGAACATATCCTTGGTTCTTAACATCAAGAGACCACTTTTAGAGCGCATAGCTCGCTGCAGTGGGGCACAGATAGTTCCTTCAATTGACATTCTTTCTACACCAAAACTTGGATATTGTGACTCGTTTCATGTAGAGAAGTTTTTTGAGAATCTTGGTTCTGCTGGGCAAGGTGGAAAAAAGTTAACAAAGACACTGATGTTTTTTGAAGGTTGCCCACGCCCATTGGGTTGTACTGTAAGTTACACGACTTTAGTGGATTGCAAACCCTTGTTATTGTGAAATTTTTTATTTCTAATAATGTTGATGAAGAAAAAGACCAAAAAGGTGTTAACATTTAGCTAGTTTATGGATATTGTGAGCTTTGGAGTGCCAAATGAGCAGTTCTCTCTGTTAATATCCTCTACAACTTAAGCCAAATGTAGCTTTAAATATCTAGATTATGAGAGATGGTAGCCACTCAATACTTGGACTAAATTTCACCTGTGTCTTTATTAAACATAAAATTTGATTACTCCTGTTAATGTGAATTCATTAAGTATATTACACTTACTGCCCTTAAGAAGAATAGTGATTGTTTCTTGAATCAGAAATAGTGTTTAGATTCTGAATGCCATATCAATGTTTATGCACCAACTTCTATATTGTCATTTGGTGACTTACAACAATTGTTTGCTTGTCATCTCAAAGTTTCCTGCAAGAACTCACACACATGCGTGTGTGTGTATATATATTTATATATATGTTGATTGTGGTTGAGGAGAGTCTCGAGGAGAGTGTTTAGTCACTATTGCCTATTGGTAGTCACTCTTGTCTTTTTCCTTCTATTTTTTCTTAATATTAGGAAATCTGGTGTTTGGATTAGTATATATGTAATCTACAAACAACTGATTGATTTCTAAAATTGGAGCCACTTTCTCAGTTGAGTATTAATTTTATTTCATTTTGGGAGTCAGATTCTGCTCAAGGGTGCTAGTGGGGATGAGCTGAAGAAAGTCAAACATGTAGTTCATTATGGTGTATTTGCTGCTTATCATTTAGCACTTGAGACCTCATTTCTTGCTGATGAAGGTGCTTCTCTGCCGGAACTCCCGTTGAAATCTCCAATAAAAGTGGCCCTGCCAGATAAGCCCTCTAGCGTTGATAGGTCCATCTCTATGATACCTGGCTATAATTCCCCTTCCATTGAAAATCCTCAAGCACAACAGCAGCCCAGCAATGCATTTCAATCTAGAAATGACCTGTCTCTGGATAGCAGACGGTCTCCAGTAGTTTCAATTTCTGAGGCAGAGTCTATTTTTTCTAAAGGTTCCACTGCTCAAAGTCCAAATGCTGAATCTAGAATTAGAAATGTGGACCATATCATATCTGGTGCTGACTTTTCAGGTTCTCAATGGGAGCAGCTCTCTGTTAGTCCTTATTCTATGGACAGAAATAGGCTGGATGCTAATGGATACTCTGATGCTAAACAATTGGCTTATCTGGAGAGAAATGATACTTTAAACTCTAAGCATTTATTTGAGACTGAGGCTCTGGGACAAGGATTTAATTTTTCTCCTGGTGATGAAAATAGACTTCCTTTGAACATCGACAAATCTGAGTCAGTACTCTCAGGGCAGCATGACAAGGACCACTCTGGGGAGTTGGAAACACTGAGAGATGAATTTCCTCCCTCACCATCTGATCACCAGAGCATTTTGGTCTCTCTTTCAACAAGATGTGTGCTGAAGGGAAGTGTATGTGAGCGTGCTCATCTGTTCCGAATTAAATACTATGGAAATTTTGATAAACCTTTGGGTCGGTTTCTTCGAGACCATTTGTTTGATCAGGTACAATATGTTCTTATTCATGTGTCTGTCTGTGCGCACTAATATTACTGCATCTCTTTGAAGTTTGAAGATTATTTTTAGATCCTGATCTACATATTTTCTGGCAGGCCTCACTATGTAATTCATGTGAAATGCCTTCAGAAGCCCATGTTCATTGCTATACCCATCAACAAGGCAGCCTTACCATCTCTGTGAAAAAGCTTCAAGGATCCCTTTTGCCAGGCGAGAGGGAGGGAAAGATATGGATGTGGCATCGTTGCTTACGATGTCCACGAACCAACGGTTTTCCTCCAGCCACAAAAAGAGTTGTAATGTCAGATGCTGCCTGGGGTTTATCTTTTGGAAAATTCTTGGAACTCAGCTTTTCAAACCATGCTGCTGCAAGTAGAGTTGCTAGCTGTGGCCATTCCCTTCATAGAGATTGCCTTCGGTTTTATGGGTATGTGTTTTCTGCTGATAAGTATGTAGTCTAGGGGAAAGAAAAGAAAGAGTTCCATTAGATAATTAGGTTTTTTGAAATCATGTCAATTGTAAGTCTATTTGTGCTTCTCATTTCTACTAATTATCATAAGGGAATTGCCTCTTTGAATCTGACTTCATGTTTTGTTTTGTGTTGGGGGTGGTGGGATTTCAGGAGTGTAGTTAGAATGTCAGATGTGTTCTATCACTTACAAGGAGTTAGACTTCTTTTATCATTACGTGAGGATCATATACATATTACTAGACTGGAGAACACAGCTTACTTTTCAGTATTGCTCTCGCAGCTTTAATCCAATATTCAAATGGTGCTTTCTTCTCATTAACTTCATTAGTTTTGATTGTTGCCTCAACCTTATTGAATAGTTGTCTTATATGCAGTTTTGGGAGGATGGTTGCATGTTTTCGGTATGCTCCCATCAATGTCCATTCTGTTTATCTTCCACCATCAATGCTTGAATTCAACTATTACAAGGAGGAATGGATACAGAAAGACTTTGAGGAGGTAAGATAATATGGAGAATCTGCTTATTCTTTATCTGGTTTCCGTGATTTACAATTTCATAGCTGGATTTGATGCAACTATAGGTCAGTAGCAGGGCATATGTCCTTTTCACTGAGGTTCAGGAAGTGCTGCATCATATATCAGACAGAGTCGAGGATGATGCTTGCAAAAAAGCAGATGAATGTAGAAAACTGATTGCTGAACTGGAGTTGATGCTTCAGAAGGAAATAAAAGAATTTGAGGTTATTCTTGTGAACATTAGCTGCCTTTTAATTATGGATTGAGTTTGGTTAACAATTAATTCCTAGGTTTGATTCTTAATTTAATATCAGTTAATTAAAAACAAATGAATGGATAAAATGAGTGTGATTATTATATAATATTCCCTTTTGACTAACTGGTTTATATTTCTTTATATGCGTACACTGGTAGTGCCTTTCGTGTTTTCTGCATCCAGAAGATACATTGTGACATCTGTCAAGTGATTGGACTGTCTGATGGTGGTTCATTTGTAGCTGCTAAAAATTAGATTTCCCTCGTTCTGTATTGCTGAACAATGAACTTTTGTTTAGGAATCATTGTGGTGTGTGCTCAAAAAGGAAGTCAAACATGGTCAGCCAGAGATGGACATTATTGAGATCAACAGAATTAAAAGACAGCTAGTTTTTCATGCTTATGTCTGGGATCAGCGGTTAATGCATCTTTCAAAATATAAAGTTGCTACACTGAGGGAGAAGCCTGCCAATCTTAGGGAGAAGCGGTCAGAGGTGGATATGGTTTCCAGGTGCAGTAGAGGGTTCACCAGCTGGGATTCTTCTTTTGCTCATATGATGCCTAATCTAATGCCTAATGAGGGAGAAGATAGCAGGATCACCAGTCCAGATGAGATTCATAAAGGAATGGATATAGATCACCCCGCGAGAAATAAAGAGGATCCCAACCTTTATTGTTCTTCTGACAGAAATTTGAGTAACCAGTCAGACATCCCAGAATATGATAAAACTGTGCGAAGGGCTCGATCAGAGGGGCAGTTCCCAGTGATGGAAAATACATCGGATAATCTAGATACTGCATGGACAGGGAATCAGCAGCCAGAACATGTATATTCTAAAGACAAGAAGACCATTACTCCTCCTAACACATTCCTCCGAGAGTCTTCTGGTGCCTTTTCAACCACTACAGGACCAGTTGAAGGCAGGTCTAAAAATGATAGGTCTGTGCGCGAAGAAACTAATCCTTTACGTTTTGGATTGCCTGCAAAGGGGCCTAATGATATTGAAAATCCAAGGAGTTGGTTGAGTATACCTTTTTTGGCTCTGTATCGGTCACTCTTCAACAAAAATACTCCAACTACTTTGCAGAAGCTTGGCAAGATTGCTGAGTATAATCCAGTTTATATCTCATCATTTAGAGAACTGGTACATCTTGGT
>JAYDZE010004118.1:0-29045 GCA_034509125.1 Monilaria moniliformis
AAGGTCCTTCTCTTCCTTTCTTTTTCTTGGTTATTCCACTCCTTTTAAACAAAATCAGAAGAAATGGAATTCCTTAGCTAGATGAGAGGAGATATTATTTATATTTCATTATATACACTTATATATAATATATATTATGGAAGAGAGTAAAAGAGGGGTGTTTATGGGATTCTCCCCAAAATGTCTGCTGTAACAGCAATATTTCAAGTCCAACCTACATGACACCATATCTACAGCTTTCTGTCATTTACCTTTTTTCATTTTCTTTACAACATGTCACTCTAATTTCTTTTTATACTTATTTTATTAATAACAATTTATGGTCATTTTTACTTATAACCTCAATTTTAGTTTATTTTTTAAATATTTTAAACTTTGCAAATTTGATTAGTTTTGTCCAGCATAAAAAATCTTAACATTGAATACCTAACTACGCCCGCTCATCTATAGAGCATGTTTCTCCGATTGGATATCCGATGCATTATGAAAAAAATATTTGAAGAGATAATACCATAAAATTTGATGCGTGACAAAATTAAACAAATTTATAAAATTCAAGATAGTTAAAAATAAATTATAAGATCCTAAACGACTATAAACCATTTATTTAGTTGCATATCGGAATTAAGATTGAATATCAGCCTATTAACATTTATATCGATTTGCACCAAACATTTGATTGGTTTGCTATAAATCTCGGGACCTAACTAATTGTTTTCAAATAATTTCTAGTAATATATATTGTGCATTGAATTTGGAATATCAGCTAACCTCTTTAATATGATGAATGGCTACTCAAACTTAATTATATATATTATAGCTTTTTACGGTTTATCTAATAGTTGCAGAGAAAACATTAATTGATATTAATTAATGTCGATATATATATATATATATTTATCTCATACAGAAAAGGAGTAATTTTTAATCTTGATTTTTCGAGAGAGATTTATTGTTTTATTTCACAGTTTGTTTTATGATGATAATGAATACATAATGTACTAATAAAATAATAAAATATGTAATAAAATTTTGGCGAGTCAATGGTTTTCTGTTTTTTTTTTCTTTCTTGGGACCAATCTTTGGCAATTGCCATGTGGACCATGGAAATTATTACCAAAGATAAATGTTTTCTTTTTTGGTGAACTCCAAGTCTCCAAAGAAAAATGTTACAATACCCTAATATTTATATATTAGAAAAAAAAAAAAAAAAGCTACGTAGCCTCATCAACTAAATGACAAAAGGCCAACGAGTGTACAAAGACTTTGGATACCAAGTGATGCAGGAAGTAGTTAATTTGTTAATTAAAATTCGTAAAATACTAAAAAATAACGTAGATAAAGTGGAATTTCGTTGATTCTCTAATGGATACGGGAAAAACACAAGATAAGAGAAATAAACCATAGTTTTTCATATCAAAATTCCAACTATAGAGTATATAAAAAACTCATATATATGGACTAACCAAACAAATCAAATTATAAACTAAATCAAAAGGCATAAATAAATATAAAAACCCCAATAATGAAAATACTTGTAGTCGTTTTCCATCATTCTCCTCGAAAGAAAGAAGATAATCCTGGTTGTAGTAGCATCATAACTTAGGGGTTTAACAAAGTAAAATGGGGGTCATCCTTTAATATAACTTAGGAGTGAGAGTGGGGTGATTTTGTTGGTAGAGTTGATGAGTTGGTAATAAAATAATTATAATTTCGATTCTGATGGATGTTTATTATATATATATATATATATATATATATATATATATTTTTTTTGAGGAAAAAAGGCTATTTCAATAAACGTCAAGATGGGCAATGTCCATCAACCAAGACGGAAAGTCTTCCCTCCAAACATGCTTAGAGGTAAGAGTTGCTGCAAACTGTGCGAGTTCATGTGCTACACGGTTTGCAGATCGATACATATGAAAAACACCTAATAAAAAATTCTCTCTCGCCACCTGGTAAATCTAGTAGGCTCTCAGCTGAAGTAGCCTCTTTAAAATAATGACAAGGAAAAAGAGTGTCAATTACCAGTGTAGTTAATTGAGATGATATAATAATAATAATAATGATAAATTAAACAAATTTAGCTGGTAATGGCTAATACAGCATGTCCCATGATGCCAGCTAAACCACCACTATCATGGAACAGTTCAACATTCCAACTGTTACTAATCATTCATTTATAACTAATACCAAATCGCCCACCACACATTCAGCAACCCTAATTCATGTCATCTCATCGCAAACCACATCAGATATGCTTACATTTCTTTCCCTCCATTTTCATCATCTTAATCTTCCCCAACACTATATATAGACACGGATTTGCCCCCATTAATTTCATTTTTCCTTTTCAAAAAAGTCCAACCTTTTACTCGTAGATAGAAGAAATGAACACAGTTTGGGAAAGATTCAACTCATTAACGCATAAGTTAGGTATATGTTGCATACCATAATCTAGTAAGTGGTTACACACTCATTTATTCCCACATTCATCAAGATTTGCCCCAACTTAATCTAATCATACTCTTGAATGAAATTGTTGAAGCCCTCTTCTGTCTGTTCCACATCGACTTGGTACGACAACACTCTCCCATTCCATCATCCTTCGTGCATATTGTTGAGCTCGGACAACCTCTTGGCGTTCGGGGCTGCCCGCCACACATTTAAGGCATACATTTCGACCTCTGATCCATTCCTCCATAACGACGGACCTCACCCACTTCGGAAGGCCTAAGTCGCTCTTCTCCACGAATTTTCCCCTTCATGGATGGATGCGTAGCCGTACTCACTTATAAGGGGGTGGTCGTCTTGGCCGAGTATGATGTTGGAGGGTTTGATGAGGCCAAGCGCTCTTGCTATATCCACTGCTATCGACAGCCGAAGCCTCCATGGAAATGTCCTTCTCCCTTGAGAATAGCCTGTAATCAGCGGACATTTTGAGCCTAGGGCATAAGGCGCAATTGTCTAAGGCCTAAGGCTAAAAGAGGCGAAAAATCTAATAATGTGATAATGAAAAGAAAAATTGGCACCCAATGTATGTATCAATATGATAGGATACGAGCGCAAGCTAGTAGGCCCAACATAAGTGGGCCTCAGAATAAAGCTCGTCCCACCAACCCGGCCTCCAAGGAGTCTAGAAGCTCAACCCACTAGCTCGGCTCGGCCCCCGAGAAAAGCCCACTTGCAAACCCCACTTGCAAAGCCCACTTGCAAACCCATGTAAATCTTTATAAATAGAAGCTTGGGGCAGGGCATTCATATTCATTGAGTCTCGAGAGAGAATTGTAACGTACAAAAGTTACTAATAAATTCTTACGCTTTGAGCCGTGGACGTAGATCGTATTAACGCTCGAACCACGTTAAATCCTTGTGTTTATACCTCTAAATTTCTGCTCGTATTTAAGTTGACCTACCTCACGAAGAAAATAAGATGGATCACAATACTTGTCTTTTGATTTGCTTCTAATTAAAACGAGTCATACAAATCTTATTTGATTAGACTAATCTCTTTCGCTAACCGATTTTTATTCAATTTATCTCTCATTCTCCTACACAACCTATCCACAATCCACGATCCAATCAAATTTCATCATTATCATACTCCATCAATGACAACAATTCAATCTAAAATACTTCATTTTACTTTATTGTTAACTACTTATTATCTGCATAAATTTAATTTATACCTATTATAAAAAAAATCTTGTTTTACAAAATTCAATTTACCTATTATATACTTATGTATACATCTATTTTCAATTTAAGGATAATATGATATATTATCCTTACCTCTTTAAATCTATTACTATTTTAGGAGTGTGTATTATAACAAATATTTACTATATCTATAGTATCATTATTTATTTTAAATTTTAAGGATAGTCTAATTAACGGTTTGATAATACTATATCTATAGTATCCTTATCTATTTTGCCATGTGGCAATAAGCATGCTTTTTCACAATCTTGGGTTGGTGCAAGGATCCAGATCATGAACTAATAGAGATAGGAGTTTATTTTTCATTTTCCTTTTTATTTTTACTTAATTTTTTGTATTTTTATTGAAAAAAATAAATCATGAATTGAAAGTAATCTTAAAAGAAAATATCGACAACTCTCTTTGTTGAGGTTTATTGAAATTGGGCTGAAATGACTTGGCAAAGGGTAGTGGGCTACTTATACTTGGCCATTCCTTGTGGCTAACAAATTTCACCTTTAATTGTTGACCAATTAGAAGAGGAATTAAATCCAATTCAATTAGTAAGACGCTTCCTTTTGAACTAATGTTCTGAACCATTCTAACAATGCGTTTTTTGTGTTCATCATTTACCGCGGAGTAGTATGCAGAGACTGTAACGTGTGAAGATTTTAATTATCTTAAAAAAAAAAAACTATTTATGTATTGGCTACACAGCAGCACAATACAGTACAACATTTATGTGGAAATTTTCAATTCTTTTAACTAGTTTTTTTTAATAAGAGGATAAAACGGTGGCGTTTTGTCTTACCTGCCGAAAATTAACGGCCACATCATCAACTGTTAGGACTCGTTCGTAATATAGTATAAAATAAAATGTGATATATGTTTGACTGAAATGTCTATTATTATGGTTAATATCAATACTATGATTAATTTCATATACTAGATTATTTACTACAAAAATAAATTATAATAGGAAAATAAAACTCTGGTAATTTAATCAATGAGTCCACATGACATGTTCGATGCCGTTAGATTAGCTGGCTCTATTCATAATAACGGAGCAATTATATTTATAAACTATACATAGAAATATTTAGGGCAATTGTTCATGGTTATGAATTATTTACTCTTGAGTAAATTTATGTCTGTTAGAAACCATAAATATTTTTATATGTAACCAGCAATTTTGCATGGGAAAAATTAATAATAATACGTTATAGTTTAATTGTAATATAAAATTTATACCTTGAAAATGTTGCAGTCATAAGATAAACATTGCATATAACAAAGTTGTGTTTGTATATAAAGATGATATACTATATTTGTACGCCATGTAATATAAATGCAGAATGTATCAAATTGAATAAAAATTGAAAATTTTCAGTCTTGCTCCTGTTTTAAATGTTGTGTATGTAAAAATCTTGGAAAATTTATAATAAAATTCCAATTGGTATTTAATTCTATATAATAATTGAGTTAATAAACAAGGAAACTGGCCTACCACGCCGACCCTTTTTCCCTTTTAAAACTTTAGTTTGGCGGCGGTGAATTCCATCATCTTTTCCTCTTGACGCCAAACAAAACATATGCCCATTTCTTCTTCTCAAAGGTTATTTTTCTGTTTCCCCTTCCCTTTTCTTTACCTCATGTGGGCATGGAATATCATATATGTAACATGTTGGGTTATAGAGAATAATTTAAGTAGTCATATGAATTGCCATTTGCATAACCGCTTAATTAATAGAATGGATCAAGGGTGATTATTGCTTCTTAGCTAATTGAACACATCAAGGATGTTTATTCGTTCTTAGTTGTCTTTCATTTGATCACACCCTATATATATAAAATATAATATGCTTGCAGAAATGGTGAAATCCAATATGTACAATTTCCTTCTTTCACTGCATGGTTCAAGTCATCAGCAAATTCAAACTCTATGTACACAAACCTCACCAGATAAAGCCTGATGATCCCTGCCTTGGGTGTTAATCAAAAGACCAAACAACTAAAAACATCAAATTCTGAGAAACCACAACCAAGGCACCCCTTTCCCTTTCCAAGTCCAATGGTTAAAACAAAAAAAAAAAAAAAAAAAATGATACCTAAAATCCAAACAAAATTACATGAATCATCTACTCTACTTTACTCATCAGCATTTTGATCAGCATTTTCTTCATCATCATCGTCGTAAATTCCATCAAAAAAGGGGTCCCTGAGGAGATCAGCAGCAGAGGGTCTAGCCCTTGGCTGAGCTAGACACTTCTCAATGAATGCTAGCACCTCCGGGTCCTTAACCTTTTTCATGCCTTCCGGCCTGAGACCGGATGTTACCTTTTTGAAAATCTTGGCAATATTGTCACATTCGCTGTAGGGTAACTCTAGAGTCACCAGCTCGAGTAAGCACATGCCGAATGAATATATATCTATTAGCTCTGTGTAGTCCTCATCGTACAGTTCGGGTGCCATGAACTCCGGTGTCCCTATCACTGAATGAGCCGAATGACTTTTCCCAACTGTAACTGCCAAGCCGAAATCACCAAGTTTAACCTACATGAATCAATTAGACGAAAATAATCACAATCATAATCCCACAAGTTTAAACCTGCAGCTTCACAAATCCAATCATAGGCACATAACACAAATGCCATCAGTCATCACCATATCTATTAGTCTATCCACAGTCATGATCCAATCACTATCACTAAGGCTTAGACATTAAAACTACGAAATGCAGGAAAGCAAAGAGAGAAAGGGATCCGGATGTATACCTGACCAATGTTGCCATTGATGAAGACATTGCTGCAATTGAGGTCCCTGTGAATTACACATGGCTCATTAGTATGCAAATAGTCCAACCCCTTGAGTATCTGCCTCGACCACTTCTTCAAAGCTTTTGTTGAAACGTGCTTGTGCTTCTTCCTATACTCCCTCAAATTCCCCGAAGTGCAGGCCTCGGTGATGAAATTCAGCGTATTCCTGTTCTCATCCCGCCACACCGAGTACAGGGAGATGATATTCTTGTTATTCAGCTGCCGCAGCAATCCAACCTCCGAATACAACCGGTTGATCATGCTCTCGTCATCGCTGAAGTTGCGTAGCTTAACTTGGTTCCACGCCACCTCGATGCCTTCTTCCTGGTCGAAGGCTCTGTACACTTTCTTCACGGCCCCTGCCCCCATCAGCTCACGGTAGCGACCGTAACGACCGGTCGGATCAACCTCCACGAATTCCTCCTTATCTTCATCACCCACATCATAGGTCATCTACAACCAAATCAAACAGATCTCAGAATCTCATACATTACGAAACAGATTCATCTACTGCTTTCAATTCCATACGGCGAAATCGCTAAATCTTAAATTTCATATACCAAAAAAAAACGGTATGCACGCAATTATTTCATCAAACAAGCTACAATTCCGCCCTAAAAAATTCGAATTACACATATAGGAGAAATCTTCTCACCTCCACAAAAACAAGGAAACAAGAAATTCTCTAGTAAAATCGGAGGGCAATTGCACTAGTCTAACATGACGCGACATTGAAACACAAAATCGAAGAAGAATTTACCATTGGCGGTTGATCGGCAGAAAGGGTAAAACCGATACTTCGCCGGCGCGAGAAAAGGCGCGGTGTGCTTGACCCTGAATAGTTAAACAAAAGGTGAAGGCAAAAGTAACAACTGCGAGGGCTGCTGAAGCCTGAATATATATATAGGTTTTTGGGATTTTTTACTGGTTCACGTGAGTGTGATTGAGATTAAATAAGTGCAGTTGACTTGGACTAGAATTATAGACAAATTCAAAACTACCCCTCAACCCCCTAGGGTTTCTTTTCTTGGGTTTTATTTTTATAAAATAAAATAAATAAAATAAAGTATCAATTGAAAATTGATACTGCGCTATTAATTGGATAATATTTTATGAGCGAGTACCTATCTACTAAATTTATATATTACATATTTATCATTCCGCAACAATTTAGGAAAAGATTGACTTATCTATATCTCCAAATCAAATTGAGAATCATGTGTATTTATCATAAATCTTTCATTACCATTTGTTTTTCTAAAACCTTTTTATTTCTTAAATTAACATAAACGATTTTTATGATTAAATTTTCAAGAACATCAAATTTACATCAACAATCCAATAAAAAATGAATGAATTCAAAAAAAAAAAAAAAATTGGGTTGAATAGAAATAGTTTACTTAAACGTTTTATCGAACACTTGGTAGACGCAATTCCAAAACCAAAAATAAATGAACTTAACCGTAAGCCACCTTCAAAATTTCTCAAAATTCTTGCTAAATTATTACAGAGTAAATATGTAAAATATTATTAAATAAATTATTTTTTATAAATTGATTTTAAATATAAAATACCTAAAAAACCTAATTATGTATGTACAATTTATGTATATTTATTTTTTCCCTAAATTTTATATATACAATAAGATACTGTTTAAATCACACGTGATAAGATGCTAGTTAGTTTATATATGGATGGGAAAGATTTATATGTTAATTAATTATATATATATAATCCGAGTTGTAATAGCTATGGACCTATGGTACATAAATATGATAAAATCACAAATTTGTGGAAGTGTAGATATAGGATAAGTATAAAAAGTTATTTGAAGTATAAATGAAATTGATTAGGCCTTTATAGGGATGCATATCTTTTGATTGATCACATAGTATAAGGAGGATTGGAATAGAATATAAAATTACTTATATAGTTAAAGAATATTTTGTGGTTATGTACAATAATTATAATGATAGCTATTTAATTTAACCATTTTTAGATGATATTTAAGTTTATATTGTTACAATGTTCGTTATAATAAGGCGTTATTTGATAAAAATCGGTAGGGCAAAAGAACAAATATTCATATTAGAATAGAATTATTAGGATTTGTTTGGTACATAATTTGAGATAAAGGGTGATAAATTTGAAAGTTAGATATATTTTATATTATATGATATATTAATATTAAGTTTATATTCAAATATATGTAACAGATAATTTATCATTTGAGATAATGTATTAAAATTAAATTTAATTATTATTTTTGAAATTATAATTTGTATCAGGTTTACCACCTAAAAGGTGGTATGCAGAATTACACAAATCCGTCAATATTTATGGGCTTATATTTTATAAGAAATTGCATATTTCATATAAAATAAAATATTAAATTTCCACATGTATCAATTTTTTACATATAAAATTATTAGATTTTAAACTTGTCGCCTAAAGTATTATTATATATCTAAAACATAACTTGTCTCCAACCCCCATTCCTCCCAAAAAAAAATTAATCAATTAATCGTCTCCTTTTAGAAGAGTCATTAACAACAAAGCAATGTTTGTTCAACATAAAAATATGTGCGAGGCAATCTCCCCATTCAAATAAGTATTTGAATTCAAACTTATACCTAACAATATATTTGGAATTATAAATATTACTCTCGCTGTCTATTAAAAATAGATTATAATTTCTTTTTTCAACCATTCACCAAAAACATATTGCTTTACATTTTGGAAAATATCTCCTATCCATTCACTACAATTTAACCCTCTGGCAATTCATTATTTATTAAAAAACAACTCGGACTCATAATTGAAGCATTGAACAACTCAAATATAGTGGGTCTCTTTCTACATTCAAAATACTATCTATCAAACAAATACTATATATTAAACATTCATTAAAATTTCGTGCCGAATTCAAAGTAATCTATTTTTTGTGGATAAAGGGAGTGACAAAATTATAAATAAATCATTAAAATATAAATTTTGGATTGAAATCTGAACCCTGGAAGTCAGTAGTCACACACAAAACTCCACACAATTTAATTAAAGAATATAGTTAAGTTTTGAGAGTAAAAAGAACTTGTTAAGACCACAATGTTCTCAATCACGACTCGTGATTGTGTTCTTAAGCCCGCGATGGTCTCACTCACGATAATGGCTCACTCACAGTTGTCGTCCACGATGGTGCTGTCGTGAGTGAGCGATCGTGAGTGAGCCATCTTCGTGAGTGCTATCGTAAATGAGCTACCGAGGCTACCGATAGGAACTATAATGGCCATCCATCTCAACCAAAATCTCTTTTTTTTCTTGTCTTGTTCCGTTATATTGCGGACCAATTTTACTGTGTGTTTTTTCTGCGTAATGCCAATCTAAAAATATATCTTCATAATACTACCAAAAATTAGCGGAAAAAACAGAAATAATGAATTTACTATTCATGTTTTCATCAAGAAAATTACATACAATCTTCTACGAACACAAGAATGTACAAATACAATAATTGTTGGGGTATGTTCTCACATTTACAAAACTAGTTAGTGGCCATATTACGTCCATGTTGCCTGAGTAGCACAAATGACTTGGCTAGAATAATTGCCAACAAATTCAAAGAGGGTCCATGCCCAAGATCCTTCATAGCATTGGAAGGTTCAGTCCATGTTCAGATGACTTTTGAGTTGATAGTGTGGATTCATCCAATAACTTTGTGCATAAACAAATAAATGCTTCATAGAAATCGATTCTGCCAAAAAAGGAAATTACAAATCAGAAATATATGAATACAAGGAACCACCCAACAACAACATCAAACACCCACAACTTCAAAACTATCGCAATGCGATTACAAATTAAATTTCGAATTTGAAATTAGAGAGTTAAGTGGAAGGAGATGTTTTTCTCCGTAGGTAGACGGTGAAGCCGACAAGAAAAAGATGTTTTTTACTCTTTTTTAGGATTTGAAAATATTGTGGGACAATTTCTTTTTGTTGTTTTAGAGTTGACTATTATTTTTCATAAAAAAATATATTTATTTAATTTACTCTCTTCCTTAAAATGGTGGGCCGTTAAAGAGATTTTATAGTCATTTAAATCAAAATGGAATAAAAAAATCATCCTTTTAAAAGATATGATATATAATTTTTCTTAGAGTGGTATATTTTTTCTACAACTCCTTGAAACAGAATTGTAATGGGTCATGGCTTATTTTGTCAATGGAAACCATAAACTAACATGTACTTTCAATTTTTTTAATAAATAATAACGTGCGACGTGGCAAAGAGAAGTCCTTTTGCACCGTTTAATTATAAATATTGATATTTAAATACTAAATAATATGCATATAGTCCATAGTTCAAGATGTTTTTAGACTAGGTATATCAGCATATGAGTTAATATTTATTTATTTTTTCTTAAACTAACACGCTTTGTGTAGGTGTAGCATCGTCGTTCTCCGTCATTCAATTCCACTGTTCGTCTCTCTGGATTCCGTTACCAATAAACGTTATTCAGAAATCTGCGGGCCGACTGATTATCAAATCCACAATCCGCAATTCTGAACACTATGGCGTTGACGACTGTAAAATCGATCCAAGAGGCGCTCAGCCTCGTCGACGAGAAGAAGCAGAGTTTGAGAAAAGCCTTCGAAGAAATGGAATCGCGTTCCTCTTCCATCTCCTCCTTCAATTTCGCATGGACTGATATCGACTCTTATTTCTCCGCCGCCAAATCCGAGCTCCTCGACAAATTGGCCATCCTCCAAGCCCTAGAATCCTCCCAAACCGATAACTTTAAACCCGAAAAGAAAAAAAACTCGTTATTATCGGAACCGGTGCCGGCCCGATCCGAGCTGAAGTCTCTGTGTGAGAAGATGGATGCGTTGGGTTTGCGTAAATACGTACTTGAACGTCCCAAGGAAAGGGCTGCGATTAGGGTTGAGTTGGTCGACGCGTTCAAGCACGCGCCGAACGCGGGCACGATGGTTTTGGATACGCTTGTGGGCTTTTGGGATGACAAGTTAGGGTCGGGGTCTAGGCTGAGGACGGCTTGCGTGGTGTTGTTGGAGGAGTTGATGAGGGCTGGGGTGGAGATGGGAGCGGAGGTTAGGGAGCGGGCCGCAGCCGTCGCGGCAGAGTGGAAGGTGAAGATGGCGGAATTGAATAGTGAAGGGGATGAAGACGGGAAAGAGGAGGACTGGGGTTTGGAGAGGTTGGGTTATTTGCAGCTCTTGGCTTCTTATAATCTGTTGATTGATGGTGAGTTTGATGCCAATGAGCTAGTTGATTATGTTGTTATGAGCGCTCGGTATCGACAAACTGTTGACTTGTGTCGAGTTCTCCGCCTCGAGAGTAGAATTTCTGGTAAGTATGTACTAACATGTGTGGTTAATAATGTGTTCTTTTGCATAGTTATCTTAGTGTACATTATATCTTTACTAATCTTCACTATAATTGCTTGCATTTTGTGCATTGGGCATCTTCTGATGAAATTTGGGGGGTGTGCCACCTGAAAATATCAGGCCATTTGTGGTTTTTTGTATTTGTTGACTCCAGTCTTTTCGTGGATGCATTGTAACATTTTAAGAATGCATTTATTGGATATTAATATACTGCAACGGTTAGAGATATTTCCAGACATGATCATCACTTACCTATGTCAGATGCTTCATTCTGATGATCTCATCTGGCATCATGGAAAACTGATAATCAAAAGGATGTTAATTGGGGAAGTTTAACTTGTTAGGACCATTAATTGGACTGGTTGTCAAGTTCAAGGAATCAGACAGCGGTGGTAACCTTGAGACTGACTTTGGAGAAGTGAAAATTCCTTATAGGTATTGAAAGCGTTAGGTAGAGAAAATTTGTGGCCTACTCGATTATGACTAAGATGTGAGATTTAAGATCTAGTTTTGTAGAGATCTCTACATGAATACTCTGTTAAGTTACAGCCTGATTTGGATGTGAAATATCTGTCATGATAACTTGATCCTACCAGACTATTCAAAATCTTAAATAATTATAGGGTATGAGAATGAAGTCATCTTATCATGGACCATGGGCCTCTGGACACAAGAAATGTAAAAGATATGATTTTAGCTTTATGCTCACAAACTGAGCCTCCATCATTGTACAAGTTGAGGCTTGAGCTGGTTATGATGCCTATGCATTTGGAACAGCCCCATTCTGTGTTTTTATATATTCTGAAATTTAAAATCTAGACAGTTGATTTTCTGTGCACTTATGTTTCATGCACATCTAGTTCAAATTTTGAAGTGAGCGACAAAATCATGGTTTTCCACAGATGTTGTACGGAGGCTTGTCAGTAAGGGCAAACAACTTATAGCTCTCAAATTCGTTTTTGAGTTTGAGCTAACTGATGAGTATCCCCCAGTGCCCTTACTGCAAGCATATGTGATGAATTCAAAGAAATTTGCCCAGAAAGTGCGTAAGAGTGGGAAGAGTTCTCGCCAGTCATTGGTAATACTGTTAAGATTTTCTTCATTTACCTGGTATTGTGAGGGTGTCCCTCTTATTCTCGGTTTGCAATCATAAAGCTTTTGTATTCATGGTAATCTGAAGGGGATTTGTCATATATGTGCTCTGTCAATGGAAATATTTGATGGCTTATGATACACTATATCTGCACATTAATTAAGAGAAAATTTTCAAAGTCAACCTGGAGATACTTGTAGTAGCTGTTTTCTGTCAGAGTTTTTATCCTGCTTTTGAATTTGAGGCTATTTTGTTTCTTGAACTTGTTAAGAATATATGTCAAATAGCTTCATTAGCTTTTGGACTTCTGATATCAATGATTCTAGCCTAAAATAATGCATTAGTCAATAATTTTCACTAGTTGTTAATATCAAGAAAACTAAAAGTCCCTTTCAAATAGCATTCATTAACTTATCAACTTTTGATATTTATGATTCTACAAGAATCACTGCTGAAGTGCTTAGTCAAATAAATTTCACTAATTAGTCAAAGTTGTTAGAAGGGATATTAGCTCATTAAATGTCTTATTTGCTAGAGATTGTTACTGCTGACTGTAAGAGATTTGGGCTGCAGTATATCTGCAATGGGGAATACTTACTTCATTATATTCCTCTGTAGAATGATGCTGCAATGAAAGAAATTAGTGCATTGAAGTCAGTGATTAAGTGCGTCGAGGATCATGGTTTGGAATCTCAATACCCAAAGGATGAAATGTTGATGCGGATCGAGAAGTTGGAAAAAGAGAAGGCTGATAGGAAAAGACCTGCTGCAGCCCCTGCACCCAAACCTCAGCATCCACCAAAGCAACAGAAACATAATGGGAACAAGCGAATAAAAGCAGCTGCTGCTCCATCAGCATTTAAAAGGAAATTTAATGGCAACTCAGGTTTTCGCCCACCACAGCCATCTTCTATGAAGAGGGTAGGCTTGTTGCCAGATCATGCCGCATCATACCTTGGTTCATCTTCTGGAGCGTATGGCATGACAGGATCTCTTGTGGTTGCTGCCCCATATGTGGGCTCATCTGCAGACTTGTATGGGTTGTCGGGAGCCCCTTTGGGCTTCTCTGGAAACATAAATCCATCAACGTCCAATTCTTATACTCCAGAAACACATGCACAACCTGGTTATTATAACAGGGCCGTAGGTTATGGTGGATATGATGTATCATCTCAATACACACCAGTGTACTATCCACAGTGATATGCAGGTTCTCAAACTTTAGGTGGTCTCTATGCATGTGTCTGAATAGAATGCTGATATATGGAAGGCAATTTTGCCTTTTTTTTTTTTTTTAATCACCAAGATTTTGGCATGATGACCAAATCTGGTTTTTCCTTTAGTTGTTAATGACCAAGGAACTCTTGAAAATATTATCTGAACCAATGTCCATGGTTCATGGTTCATGTTTCATGGTTCAGATGTTATGATTAATATGACTTGTATCATGTTGATCATTCATTTTTTAGCTGATCCCAAGACCAAATGCGAGCTTCAATGTTCCTAAGGGGACATTGCGTCATCCCTATGTTAGTCTAGCCCCTGTTCGATTGAATTCATTTATATATTTTGGGTAATCAATTTCTGCCGTGGAAACTGGGAAGTAGCTACTTTCCATGTTTGCTCTGGCTCTGTTGAGCTGCAGATGGAGACATAAATATCAACTCCTTACATATTCAAATTTACTGCAAGCAGGTCGTTTCTGCTAGTAGTTTTCCAAGTGGAGAATTGTGCTTTCCTTCTAGAGCTCTATTTTAAAATCACACAGTTGATTGATGGGAGGTGAAATACCTTAACACCACTTACTGTTTTTTATAATCTTGAGTTTCCTAGGATGGAATTCTTGAGGAGTACGTATGTAACGTATATAATACCGATCTTGTTAGGACCATAGGTTTTCAGTCATTTACTTCTACAGGGCATCACATCACATCACGGTGGCACAACATATGAAGGAAGCTTGTTTCCCTTTACACTAGCATCTACTGGTTTTGGTTGTTTTTAGGGCTTCAATTCATTGAAGATACAATTACTATTCTTGCCATGTTCCATGGAGCTGACTGGCTGCGGGGAGCGAGGACAGGGCAAAGAAAGAGTTGGATACTCCTCCTCCATTCTAACTAGGCATATCTTCCTTATTTGGTTAGTTTTTATTGTGCATGCAATGATACTATTTACTCCCTTCATATATAAAGGTGGCCTCTTAATTATTGTATTTAATCTGTATTGAAGAAGAAGAAGAAGAGGCCTGACTCAGCCGCTCCTGTTGTGCTGAAGAAAAACGTGAATTACAATGTGGAGAAATTGAATAATGTGGAGGAAGAATTAATGTTGTTGGTATGATTGCTGTGGGCCTACCTTTTCTTTTCGTTTTTTTTATCATATCCAATCCCACTAATCTCTCTCTCTCTCTCTCTGTTTTCTATTCCGCAACCAACCAATTTTCGGATTCGCCTTTTGCATCGTGTTCCGCTTCCATATTTTTTTGGTTTGATGATGTAGCCAAGTTTTCTTTTTTCATACCGCATTGCAGATCCATTTGTTGGATCTAATAAATTGGTCACCACTTCTCATTCCATCACATATAAAAATCAATCAATTGATATGTTTGATTCAAATATAAATGAAGTAAACACAAAATAGGGGTTGAATGATTGGCGCCTGAATCTATTGACATGAGATGCCGACAAACAAGAAAAGGTTTCATTAATAATTAAGAGCAAAACGGGGTTAATGTAAAAAAGTAAAAAGAACTGGATAAGAAGCGAGTAGCCAGTGGGAAGGCAGGCAACGTCGAACTTGAACGGTCCTTTCTGTCCAAATTACCATCCTGCCCCACCCCTCTTCTTTCCCCCATCGCTGTTTCTCCAATCATACATACATACATACATACATACCCCTCTCACTCTCTCACATTAATTTCTTGTTTCCTTCGATGGAAGACCGCTCTCACTCACTGCCTCTGCCTCACTCTCAGCACTCTGAGAATGCTCCCCCTCACCTGACCTCAGCTCACGATCACGTCACCGATGGCGGCGGATCCACCAACGGAGCTAGGTACCGCCTCATGTCTCCGGCGAAGCTCCCGATCTCTAGGTCTACTTGCATTACTATTCCTCCTGGTCTCAGCCCGACCTCCTTCCTCGAGTCCCCCGTTCTTCTCTCTAACATTAAGGTTTCCTTTTCCTTCTTTTGATTATTTTTTTCCTACTTTTGTCCCCCTCTCTCTTTTCACTTGTCTAGTCCTTGAGTGAATTTATGCACTAGTTTAGCAGGAAAGACTCAGATTCGGATCCGCTACCGAGTTTAATGTTGTTTCAAATGTGGAATATAATTGAAATTCAACCTCTGTTTCCCTAATTAGGTTATTAACCTCTCGCATTCCGGCGAAAAACACACAGCTTTCCCGGCCTTGGTCGCGTGAATTGTGTGTCTAGTTCAGGCAGAAAGCATGGTGTTATGCTGACGCGGAAGTATGATTTTCTGGGGAATTTATTGAAATTAGTGGGTGGATTTCATTATTGATTTGACGTTGGTCCGGTTTTCATCATCATGGTTTCGTTGAAAAATATATCTTTCCTATTGGAGTGCGCATTTGAGAATATTAAATGTTGAGTGAATAATATATGTGTCCCGTTGTGTGTGTTTCGGGATCCATGGATTCTGATGCTCGCATTAAGGTGTATTATATTTGTTTCTAGATGGAATTATCTTTAGCAACTTTAAACCTTTTGCGGAGACTTGGCAATATGAATCTTTTGAGCTAATGGAGCCTGAAATTGAAAAGACATGTGAATAAAGAGGAATAACCACTCAGAAGGAGAATATGAAACCATTCCTTTTATAAGAATCATAACCGTTCACATTTTATACTGTCAAGTGAATAGGTGTGAGATAAGAAGTTGATAAAGAAGCTTGCCACTGATCGAAGGAGTGATTAGAATTTTAGAGAGAAAGGTTTCAAATCCCTGTGTTGTTTCTTGACAAATGAATCTTCCTGTGCTCAGCGGCGCTTGGAAAATTTCTGCTGTGTTGGTCCCTGGAGACTATATGGTATATTAGAATGCTTGAGCTTATTTGTGGCATCAAATCCCACATATAGTATCATTGGCATGCATTTAAACATTGTCATGTGAAGTGCAGTTAGTTGTTTTATTTTGCAATTGGTATTTTGAAAATAAGAACATTTAAGGTGTCATGACATCAAGTTTCTTTTGATTTCTGTGGAGATCTAAAGGAGATCTGATACAGCTAGTGCATAGGAGAAATTCATTTACTTGAACTACCTGTTACTTTGCAGGCTGAGCCTTCTCCGACCACAGGTTCCTTTTTTAAGCCTCAGGTGATGCAAGCATCTGGTGAAAATGCAGCGATTCTTTTAGAGAAAAATTTCGCCAGTGGCAATGCTGTAGATGAAAGAACTTCCAGTGGTTTTGAGTTTAGGTTTCATACTAGAGTTAGCACCACATCAGGATTATCTTCTGCAGGGATGTCGGTAATGTCCCAAGACTTTCCTTTTGGTCTTAAGATTATTCAATTTTTGGCATGGTTTTCTAAGCTGCATGGGCTCAAACAATTGAATGGGTCGCAAAATGATTTGTAAATTATGTTTCATTAGATTAGCCTTGATATTTGTCTGCTCAAATAATTTCTACAAACTAGTAGAATCCGCTTGCATGTCACAGTGTTCAATTAAAGACTAGTGGTCATTATCGAAGTACTGAGCTTATGATTATAGCAACTTGTCTTCAAATGACAAGCTGGTAGAACTTTTGATAGATTTCAGGACCTTATGTTTTTAGTTTTTCCATATTTTGGTCGATTAGAGATGAGTATTTTTATGTCTTGTGCACAAACATATGAATGATTGTTTGGCTGCTATGGTTCACATAGTAAAAAAAGGTTATACATTCGGAGTGAGGATCTATTTATTAGGATCAGTGAGTTCTGACTGACCCTCTAATTTTCCAATGTCTTCATATCCAACTTTAATGGGTGCAAGTGTTGAATTACTGTTTCATGTGAATATTTAAGCAACTATATCTCATTGAATACCTTTTTTGGCGGAAAAGATTCCTGTAGGAATTAATCGAAACGACCTAGTCACTCATCAAGATCAGCGATATTCTCAATCTGCTACGCCCTCTTCTTTAGTACCACAATTTCTTGGTGTAGCTCGACAGGATTCATCTGTGTATGATAGTATTGGTGAATCAAATCAAGGAGCACAGTCCAATACAGGTACACAAGCATCAGTTCCTGAGCATAAAGATAGCAGCTCGTCAGTCTCAGCTGAAAGAACATCAGAAGATGGGTATAACTGGAGAAAATATGGGCAGAAACTGGTTAAAGGAAGCGAGTTTCCACGAAGTTACTACAAATGTACATATCCTAACTGTGAGGTGAAAAAAATATTTGAACGGTCTCCAATTGGACATATTACAGAAATTGTGTACAAGGGTTCACATGATCATCCGAAACCTCAAAGTGCACGTCGACACAATCCTGGGGCTCTTATGTCCATTCAAGAGGATAAACTGGACAAGGTTTTATCATTGGCTGGTCAAGAGGGTAACTGACCTAACTCTGTTAATTTTTTGAACATAAAAAATATCCATTATGCCATTATTTGCTATCTCTCTCCGTCTCTCTATGTCCCA
Source organism: Monilaria moniliformis (assembly GCA_034509125.1). Lineage (NCBI taxonomy): Eukaryota > Viridiplantae > Streptophyta > Magnoliopsida > Caryophyllales > Aizoaceae > Monilaria > Monilaria moniliformis. The sequence continues at coordinate 18,676 of JAYDZE010004118.1, forward strand.
CTCTCTATATAAATATCAACTGTTTTCTGTGCACATGGCGTTAAGAAATGAAATTCTCTGATCTGACCCCACCTGTAATTTTTGTTGCTGAAGCCTGTTTTCTCACTGAGTTGCAAATTTTCTTTTATGCTGTGCATCGTTTCTTCTGCAGAAATGATTCAAAAGAAACGTGCTCTCTGATTTGCTGATTATTTGCATTTTGCTTAATTGTATTACATCAATCACCAAGGATTTCAATGACTGGGAATTAAGCTTTAATATATGCATGGAAATGTTTGATGTTTTCTTTTTTTTCGAGAATTATGTGGTTGCTTTCTTGGATTTTCTTCTCAATGTTCTTATTGAATTGATGTAATTTTGTTTTCCAGAAAGTTAATCTGTAATTAAGATTAATTGCTTTTTAATTTTACCATAAAGTGGTAGTGTCATCTAGATTTGTTTCTCCCCTACATGTTATGCTTGTTTGTGCCTTCACAACTTGCCACCATGTTGAATGTAGGGTCATTAGTTTCGCAAAATTAGTAAGCCAAATTGACCTTCCCTCAAATATTCAAGCTCCAATTTTCAAATTTGACTGCTTGGCTAAAATTAGTTATTCCATAAGATCAAATTTGGAAATATATATGGCTAGCATTTATGCAATTTTATTTACTCTTGTTGAAGACAAGATGAACACCAATAATATGGAGCAAAGTGGCTCTCCCATATTGTCACCTCTGCAAACAAATGAGGAGGGAATAGATGGTTCAGGCTCACAGTTTCAGGGCCAAAATGATGATGCTGAAGATGATGATCCCTTCTTGAAACGAAGGTATGTAGTTTTGTAAAATTTCTAATGTTAATTGTTTACTATTCTCTTATGAGGTATATTGGTGACCAATCTGAGCAGAAAAATGGAGGATAGTATTGATGTTACACCAGTTGTTAAACCCATTCGTGAACCACGAGTTGTTGTTCAAACTGTGAGTGAGGTTGATATACTGGATGATGGATATCGCTGGCGCAAGTATGGCCAGAAAGTTGTCCGAGGAAACCCAAATCCTAGGTAAGTAAAACATTAATGCCTCTTCTAGATTGGTCTAAAACATTGATACCTTCTGATTAAAATATAAAAAGTGGTACAAGGAAAGATTAATCTTTAAATGAATAACATGAATATAAAAATCACGAAATAGTAAAAAATGAGATAAGCATTAAATAGCACTTTGCTCCTAGAACCGTCTCGGCCCAGATATGCAAGAATCTTATATTATTTATACACCCACATAGTTTTGCAAGTTCATTTAAGAATTGCACACACACACGCACACACACACATATATATATATATATATATATATATATATATATATATAAAAACTTTTAGATGAGAAAACTTGCAGAAGATTTTTTGCGAAAACCATATTAAACCACCATTAAGGTTTAATATTTTTTGAAATGCATCAACTAACATGTACCTTATCGCATTCTTTGTTTTCTTGTCAAAAAACTTAAAAGCAACACTAAACAGCTCTTCCTTATTCTTTATAATTCATCTTGTACTTTGACATAACTACTAACGATTAGTCAACTTAGGATTTATTTGAGCGGCTTGTTTTATGTACTCCCTTTGTCCCTTATTAGTGTGCCCACTCTTTTCCGGCACAAGTTTTAATAAATGTGAGGTAAATGTGTAGATAATTGGAAAAAGGTGCCCACATCTGTTTTATGGGTATTGTATTTGATTGTAAATGTTAGAAAGTGTGTGAGACATACTTGGTTTTTGTGTAAATAAGTTGATGTAGTGGTAGTAACAAAGTTGTCAAAAGCGCGCCTGGGGCGCGGGGCGCACGGGGCTCGGCTGCAGTCGCCCCAAGGTGGCTGGGGCGCACCATATTCAGGGGGCGCGCTGGGGCGGCAGGAGCGCACGGCGCAGTGTGGCCTGCTTGGGGCGCAACAGGTTTTTAAGAAAAAACCTTTTAGTTTCCTTTTAACTTTAAATTCCCTTTTTCAAAAAACCCTAAGGACTTTTCACATTCTTTTTCTAATAAACTTTTAAACTTTTCAGATTCTTTTTTTTCAAAAACTCTTCAAACCAACAGCTCTTCTCCTATTCCCAAGGAATTAATTCTTGGTTTCTTCCTTCTTCTTCATTTATTTCTCCTCTTCTCAATTAATTCTTCCTTCTTCATTCTTCTTCTTCTTTATTTTTTTTTCCAGTCAAGCAAATTCTTTCTTCTTCTTCTTTGCTCAGTTCGTTTTACACATGGCACGCCCCGATACGTGGGGCGCGCGCCCCGTGCCCCGAAATTTTGCCTAATCGCCTCGGTGCGCTCCGCGCTCCTAACAACACTGGGTAGTAAAATATAAGGAGTTAATGGTGGGTAGTTTATAAAAGTGGAAAGTGTACACTTTTGAGGGATGGACTAAAATGGCAAAATGAGGACACTTATAAAGGACGGAGGGTACTATGGTGGTGGAATTTGGTTTTATGGAGTCTGAGAATTCACAAGAGAGCGACCGAAAAAAAATGGAATTATCATTCTTTGTTAGAAGCAAACATGTTATGTCAGTCACGTTGAGGGTATGAGGAGGAAGAATGTCATTTTTTTATTTGACTTGCAGGCAGTCTATTGATTTTTAATACCTATAGCAGAATTTGTGTGAAAATGCATCAACAAAGATGATTCCTGGAAGGATATAAAAGTTCAGGCATACAAATATGGAAGGAGAGAATACTATAAATGTGGTATCTATCAACAGTTGATCTCATCAATTCATTTGGGTTTATCGAAGTGTTCTTTCTAGTTCATACCTAATACTTTCCATGAAAGCCAGAAGGACAACAACCTATTGGTCTTGATTTATATATAATAGTGGTTTTGGGTTAATTGTCACAAATAACATAACCTTCACCCCAATCTGCATTTGCAACACAACTTATAGAACATTGCAATTTTTAGAGTTTACAACATACCCAATTATTATCATCAATAAAATGGCATAGACGGTGGGTGGGCAAATGTTGCTGAAAAAATTGGAATATTGTAACTAAGAAAATCTTAACTATGACATTGTATTGCATATTAAAAGTTGTGCGGTAAATGCAATTTAATGTACATGTGTTAATTGTGGTAATTAGTCGTTTTAGTTTTGACCCGTTGTAGTAAAGCTGTAAAACTCAACTGATTTTAGGATCTTTATCACCATGTGCTGAGGCAGATTGTTCTACCTATACTTTTGTTTGCTTGTGTAACTAATTTTCTCTTCCTATCAATATACGAATCTAATTCCCAGAAGAAGAGAAAAACCTACAAAATTCAGTAATCTCCTTAAAAGAAACCTGAGTTGATACCCTCGAAACTTCTTAAAATGGTGTGGTGACTGTATTTCCTCTTTTGGCGTGACTTGGTCTTATGATTCTGATTTGGGTTGACGGTTGTTGACATGTTTTGCACTTCTCATGTGTGTTGTTGGTTTGTGATCCAGGAGCTACTACAAGTGCACGAATGCTGGATGCCCGGTGAGGAAGCATGTGGAGAGGGCATCTCATGACCCAAAAGCTGTTATAACAACGTACGAGGGGAAGCATAACCATGATGTCCCCATTGCACGAAACAGCAGCCATGAATTTGCTGGGACTACGCCATACGCGGGAACATCCAAGATGAAGGCGCACTATAGTGGCAGTTCAATTAGCCTGGACCTCGGTGTTGGAATTGGGCGAGCAGATGAACACAAAAGTGAGGGAGGTTTGGATGGTGAAGGTGGACGAAGCCAAAATAATCCAATCTATGAAATTGTAAATGGTGGGTTGAATCTGTACGGAAATAGAGAAGCCCATAACTTTCAGACGCCACCGATAAATGCCTCTAACCAATGTCAGCAAAACCTTGGAAGAATACTTATGGGGCCTTAAAATTGTTGCCGAATATTATGAATATATATTATAAGAAATAATTTTTATTTTTAATATTAAATCCGAGTGAATTTGTGCTCGTCAAGTTTCTTTTCTTTCTCCTGTCTTCTATTATGTGCATTTTGTTGCTGTAAGTATAAATTGTTATATGCTCTGCCAACCTCCACGGCCATAAACTAGTAGTTGTGTACAGTTTTTTTTTTTTTTTTTTTTTTTTTAAAGTTAATGATTTTGCCATTCGTTTCTTGGGGCGCATTTTCGTTTTCCCATTTTTTTCGGTTGCGGCGACGATGATGATGATGATGATGTATAATAATAATAATAATAATAATAATAATAATAATTGAACTTAGATTAAATTAAAATCCATTTTATGTGGCGTGAGAGTTGTTATTTGAATTGATAGTATAATATTTGTTTCTATCCCAGATGTTCCGCTATTGAGAAAAACTAGTAGAGAAGGGTAGTGGTAGAAGACAAGGAAGGGAGAAGAAGAATGATTTTCCGTTTTGATGGGTGAATATGGCAAGACGTGTGCGTTTCGTCCCAAACTACAATCTGCTGTCATACATCACTCCAATTTCAAGAAGATAAAGCGGGTGCTCAAGGTGAACAAGCTACAGAGAAGAGGCGATGTCGTTGTTGCCGAAGCAGAAGCAGGAGCAAAGTGAGAGTGTCTCGACTATGCGGTCTTGCCTTGGAGATAGCATCGTTGTGCCTCATCCAACTGCGGTTCTCCCCTACTTTGTTCTACTCTTTGACTAAGTATAATGTTGCTATAAGTATCCAAATTAGCTGTGGTATTGTGTTGTTTTGTGTTGCTTTGCATGGATTCTATCTTGTCTCAACTTCGTTAAGTTGGACTCTTTACTCGTGAACGCATACCGACCAACTTTGTAAGTCAGACGCTGATATAGCGTAGTCGTCGACTCACTTCAACTTCGCTCATCCAGTTCTCTCCCTTCTTCTCCTTGAACTACACGTTTAACCAGAGTCAAATAGGTCCTTAAGAGTGGAGCCTACTAACCCGAATCATCTCTACTAGAATTCTGAGACAACTAATGGTTAGTGGCTTGATTAAGTATTTGGGATTTAATCAATACACTTTTCAAGTCCCAACAATATATTGCTTACTCATGATGAGTTCCACGTTTTATCCTCCGGAATTGATTTGTCGAAATGGGCTTACTTTACAAAAGTATCATTTGAGTTATTTGCTATGAATTTCATCAAATACAAATGTTATCATATAATATATTTTTATGCGTTCTACTCTATTAAATACTTTGCGAGCTATCTATCGAGATTCCCACTTAACATAACAAGTTATTTGAGAATTGTGTACATGAATGGATTGATCACCATTGTGTGCTATCAAGAGGTGATACATGGGTGCTTGGCTGGACGTGTTCCCAATACACGGTCTGCGTGGAATGCATTCTGAGGGTAAATTTAAGGAGAAGATAGATCCGTCGAAGAATCGTAAAATGCCCTTACATGCTTAGAAGTGAAACATTCCGAGCTATGTTGAAATATTGGATATTAGATTTTACAAGTTTAAAATACATTATAGAAACTACATGGCTGTCGGAAATAAGAAACGGGACAAAATTGTATTTTTTCTGAAATGACATGTATGAATTTGTTATCAATTAAACGTTGAGAAATAATTGTGAAAGCCGCTAAATATTGGAACATATATTGATATACTTTTTTTATTTATATTTTATAACTATTTGTAAAATGAACTAAGCTCGATTTGATTAATGACAGGATTATCAATCTTAAATTTGTCTATGATTGGCTCGATTCATATACATCCATAACTAACGAGTAGCACGATCAGTGCATAACATCTTTAACATATGAACCAACAGAAGAGTGAAGACGTCCATCTCATAAGATGATAGCCTCCCAATTTCAGACAAAGTATTGATGAATCTGAATTCACTGACTCAGAAACACTCCGTTTTTTTTAATCTCAGTCAGTGTAAGCCAATTCTAAGCAGAGTACTCAATCAGAAGACGCACTATATTTTTACTAGCACTCTACATAAACTTAAGAGGCCCGTCGTACATTCCTTGTAGATATGCACACACAAGGTTATTGTGAAGTCATGTTGCCAAATGCAATCTTTCTCAAATTAGAAGCAATCCCTTGTTCAATTACTGTTCTACTAAAACCATGGAGTTGATAGTATAGTGGTTGGTCAATAGCTAATACGATACAACAAGGAAAAAAACCGAGCTTAGCTTTCTATCACTTGAATATCAGAAAGTTCTGTAGCAAGAACCCTGTGAAACTAGTCCATCATTGTTAAGAAATGCAAATTGCAAGAGAGATCAACACAGACGCACACACACGAGGACTATATCATCACTATCTCAACATCAGTCATCTAAAAGCAACTAGTTATTTAGAGAAACAACTTAATTCCCGTGATAGTTACAAAATCTCTCTCAGTTTATGTATTGGGATTATAATATTCCACAAGAAAAGCCTTCATGAAGGTATGAAGGCCTTACCATCTTGCATCTATGAACTATACAGCTATTTTGAAACAGAAATAGTCTTCACATATAACTATAATTTCTAATATCAGTTTCTTCTCGATGTCTTAAGCCAAATCTTCAAGAAAAACAATCATAACAATGTCAGACCTTTGAAGTTGAAGGATAAAGCAAATGCACACACCAATAAGTAATAAGACACCTATTTGTCCAGACAATTGCTCAATACCATCTAAAGTTTGATCCTCAATCAGCAAAAGTTGTAACAGCACAAATCATGAGGTATTGTCATGATAATGATTGCAAACTCCCCAACAACTAACAGAACACTGACCAAGAAGATTGACAACATTTTTGAAACATAACAAGAAAACAGATGCTATTCAGCATTGGAAATGCCAGTTAAATTCACCAAGTAGCAATCTGAATACAAGTAACTCCAAGTTTCAGCAACCACCTCTTACTTATTAAGAACAGCATACAATGGCATTCTTACAAAAACTCGAAATACAATGAGAAAGAGGAATTATCTTTCATAGGCAGAAACCCTAGGAAAATTTGATCACTTCTTCTTGTACTTGGCAACCTCGCCTTCATTGGGAAAAAATCCCATGAGCCTGCCGCATGAATTTTGGTAGGCATACATAAACCCTCCCATCACTCCAATCAGCCCACCCGTCACCATCGACGGCCCCCGAATCCCGGGTTTAATCCCTTACGATCAATCAAAATTAGACTCATCAAACAGTTAGGCACTTATTCAAAAATAACAAATAGGTGTGGAGAATAAATTGGGAGGGAGGTATTACCGGAGAGGTAGCCGACGACGACGGAGACGCCGGTGATGGTGGAGAGGCGGAGGTAGTCGAGGGTGTTGAAATTGGCAACGGTCTTCGTGAATGGAGGATTGCGATCAATCACCGGGTACTCCGGCTTCGCCGCCGACGTAATATCAGTGTTCATACTTGCGATTTGCCGCTGAGCTTCTTCAACTATCAATCGAAATCTGATGCCACTGTTGACAGCTTCAATGTTGCAGATGCGAAGGAAGGGTTCTATAGTTTTTTCCTCAACATATGGGCCGGCCCATCAATGTCTGCTAGCATCACTTCGCCCCGAATATAACTCGTTTTATTTCTCCCTGACCCAAATAGCAAAAATGCATATCCAATTCTTATTCTGGGAAATTCAGTCGACAAATTTTCTCTTTGTACATTAGGTAGAAATGTAGAATAACAAAATATTATTTAGAGACAATCTGTTTTATTCTTAAAAACAAAATTGCCAGTTGTTGTTGTCAAGAGATTTATTCTCTTTCCCGCAATACTCGACCTTAAACTGTGTCAAACCAGTTCTTCCAATCTTTGGAAGTTTTGGTGGACCTAAAGTGTGTTGTCGATAGTAGTTCTAGTTTGTAATTCACAGCCCACAGGTATGTATAGTACATCCAAGAGAGGGCTATAGCTAATCTTGAGATCACCTTAAGTAATCAAAGTTATAACATACAATTGGTTGAGATTTAGTGAGGTTTAGTGCAATTTTACCAAAGTCTAGTCCCTATGATAATTTTCCTTCTACTTCTTCCCTGATTTGCCATCTCAGTTTAATTATTTGTTGCTTTAATTTTGGCTTAATATTAGTTAACCAACAACTCCTGTTATTTGTTAGTCCAAACAAATCACAACTAACTAATAGTACTTAAAAGTTTGAATTCACCAATCTGAGACCTTATTTCCACTAATTACAATTACACTGTGCACTTGTAACATAGTATGAATTAAGATAGCGAATACCTATAATTTGTTTAAATTATGTAATTATGATTTTAGTTGTACCAAGTTATCTCTCAATTAATGATTTCTATGTTTTCTCATTTTTTCGTTTCTTTTCACGTTTCAAATTTATTAAATACAATAATTTCAAATATAGTTATTTCATTAATGATCGCTCATTCTTTTAAACATATATAGTCATTGCATCTCAAACGACCGTCATTCCAATATAGTCTTTGCATTCTCAAATGGTTATTTTTTTCCACTATTACAAAAATATCAGCCATGATATTGCATTTCTCATCATCAAACAAATTGTCAGTATATCCCAATTTATCTCTTTACAAATTTTCTCTATTTATTCATGAATCTACATTGATGTCTTCATCTCCCTCTAATTGTGAACAAATTGAAGTTAAAGTTGCAGCTCAGGAGTACATGCATCGATATATATATATATACAGGATGATAGTTCCCATCAACGTTTGCTCCGACCGATATGGAAACATACCCGTCAATCAAGAAGACATGATGGATTATTTTGATGAAAATCCGACATGGGGCCCCAATGTATTTATTTGACATTTTCGGATGTGGAAAAAATTATTCATTCGCATAGTGAATGGCTTGGAAGTGCACAACATATTTTTAAACAAAGAGTCAATACAACAAAGAAGAAATGTTTCACACCACTGCAAAAATACAAGATTTCGATTAGACAATTAACATATGGTAGCCTTGCCGATTAGTACGATGAGTATTTACGTATTTATGAAACAATAGGGTATGAATGTTTGCGCCACTTTTGTCGATGTGTGGTTGATATTTTGGTGCACACTACTTGAGAAAGTCGACAAAAACTGACTATTGACGGTTGCTGGAAATGCATGACCATATGCATGGCTTCCTTGGAATGCTCAAGAGTCTTAATTGTATTTATTGAAGTGGAAAAATTGTGCTGGCATGGAAATATCAATTCACTAGAATGAAAATGGAGTTCCTACAATTATGTTTGAGGCGGGTGGATCTCAAGATTTATAGATATGACATATTTTTTTGGAGTTGCATGATCAAAGGTCAAACAATTACATTAATTTTCTTAATCATTCTCTCTTATTCAACGATATTCTACAAGAACAAGCGTCTTCCATCCTATTTACAGTAAATGACATACAATATACTCATAGATATTACCTAACAGACGATATATATTCGGAATGGTCTACTTTCATAAAGAGTTTCTGGTGTCCTGAAGATCCCGAGAGAGAAGTTCAAGGAAATATAAGCAGTTGCAAGAAAGGATCTGGAATGAGCATTTGAAGTTCTTTAAGCTCGTTGGAAAATGATTAGATGTTCGAGTCGATTATTGCCCATATTATATTTGTTGCATTATTTTACAAAATATGACAATTGAGAATAAAGAGAAAATGACTAGTAAAATAGGTTAAAGACGAACCAAACGCGATGAGCAACAATATTGAAAAGGAAACAAATCAAGATTCGGCGAGAGTACTCAACAAGTATCTAATTAGTGGTACTATACTATGTCAAGGTTGGGCAATCGGGCCGGGTGGGTACCCGTCCTTGTTTTGGATGGGTAAACGGACTGACTTAGGCTCATTTCTAGTACCTGATACCCGTACTACTTTATCAACCGGGTGACTGATACTCGGGTCCGGGTATTCAGGTACCCAAAAAACCCGACCCACCCAACTATAAAAAGCTAAAACCCAAATCCATTTCCCCATTTCCCTTCCCTCTATGCGATGTCTCCCTACTGTGCACAACCAATCAATCACACACACACACAAACACACACCTTTGTTGACTGCCAATTTGCTAGCTTGGAGGCTGCTGGACAAAGAAGAGTGCAGCGGCGACGCCACGATGACTGCATATGGAGAGTGCAACGACGACTATGAGACAGCGAGAGCGATGTCATAACGGTGAGGCACGAAAGCTAGATCAGCGACCAAGATTATACCAGTGAGCGGTAAGGTAGAGTGAGAGTAAAAGGCCAGGACGAAAATCTGGAGTCAAGGATTGAAAAATATGACTCATTTTAATCTTTCTTGATTTTTGTTGATAAGTAATAAATTATAATATAGAAACTATATATATATATATATAGGGGAGCACTAGTGTCAAACTAGTGCTCCAGATCCTAACTAAGAACAAATACTAGCCAT
>JAYDZE010004119.1:0-10820 GCA_034509125.1 Monilaria moniliformis
AAGTTCCGGGGTAAGAGATTTAAAGATCTTCACGTGGAGAATGAGCAAGCCATCTTCGAATCTTTGGAGATTCAAAAATGTAAACTTCGATAAACCAACTAGAAAGCATGTTTAGGATTTAATTCTCCTTTGAAAGCATGCGTACTTGCGTTCTATAATTAAGTAGGAAGAATTAAATGCATGAAACAATTTCTTATATTAACCTAGCAGATCCCGGGTAGGGGATTCCTTCATTGGAATATTTAAAACCCTAACACGCACAACCGCGGATCGCGCACGGCGCGCGCATCCACCTCCCGACCCTCGTCTATCGTAGCTCTCGATTACAAATAAAAAATGAAAAGAAGAAAAACGACATCACGGTCAACCCCCATGGGTTTACAATTATTGAAAAACGAATATTAAACCAACAAATACATTGAATTCAATGCAATTCATAAAAACAAAACAGCTAGTAGGGAACAAGCAGCAAGAGCAGAAAAATATTTTTTCTTATATCAGTGCCTAGATCCGGCTCTGATTCCAATTGTTGGGGTTTGAGTATCCCAATGAAAGAATCCCCTACACGCAAAAACAGATAATTAAATCCTAATGCATGTTTCTAGTTGGTTTAGATTACTTACTTGTCTTGATCTCCAAAGATTAGACGATAACTTGCTATTTCTCCACGTGTAGATCTTTTAGTTCCTTAACCTTAAATTTTTTAATCTATTCCCAAATTCCAGGTTTGAATATTGATGTGCACAATACTATGAAACCTGTAGGACTAGAGAAAGGAGGAAAAAACACAAAGATGGAGGCTACGGTTTGAACAATTCGAACCTTAGCCGTGGACAATTTCTCTGTGTGTGTGTAATTTTCTAATTTTTCTTCTCATTCTCTCCTATTTATATAATATGTATGAGCCAGATTAGGGATCCAAAGAAATTTGAACTGAGCCTCCCTATTGGGCTTTGACTAATTAAATTGAGTCTCAATTTAATATAAATCCAATAAAATATTAATTTGAACCACTATAGAAATTAATATTAACTTACTCATCCAAATCAAATTACAGAGAATTTGAACTTTCTTTTTAATTAATTTATTGAATGTGTTTAAAATTCTAATATTTATTAATTAATTTAAGCATGCTACTGGCTTTAATTAATTAGTATCTTTTACCAAGAGTGGTCTAGTTCAAAATTCAATATTTATTATACTTTGGAATAAATTTCAAACCGACGGAGCTTCTGTATAATAAAACCATTATTGCACTCCTCTTAGGGATATTATCAACCTAGACTCTCTCGGGACACGATTCAATGCAATAACAATACTAGCACCTCTAGATATTAATTAGCATTGTCCACGATATCAGGATTCTTGGGCTACGAAAAATTTGCACCTTTTGATAAATCAAAGCAGTGCATAATTAATATTGTATGCTCAATGTTATATACAAAAGTTAATAAATAAATAATCATCGAGACCTCGTCTTTTAGTGATCAGCAAGAAAGACTGATATCAACGTGAATCCATTCAGTGCTATATCACACTAGTGTCATTTGTTTACCAAGGTTAGTAAACTTTTAAACTGACACTGTAACCTTTCACGATAGATTGTCTAAATCTATCTAGGTTGTGAAACTTTAGCTTCTACAAGAAGCCGACTGAGAGACTTTCAGTGATAACCTGATCACCCACTCAATCGATAGTGTAGAAGACTTAGACATGTTTGCTTAATCATAACATTTGTAAGAAAACATAGTAAGAAAATGCAAACCAATGTGACAAAATAATAATCTTCTCATATATTGGGAATTAAGGTTTACAAATACAAAGCAATTCGAAACTTTCTTTTCGGTATATATCCTAACATGCCATGTTTCAGGTATGAAGTATATTGGACATGGAGGTGATGAGGGCTTCAACTACCACTCATCCATCGAGATTTTTATACAGATTTATATTTTTCTTGTTTCTGCACAAACTGCACAAATGTAATGTTTTTGTAGAAGATATGTGATTTTGAAATTTAATAAAATTTCATTTTAATTTTCCTAAGATTCATTTCATGCTAGTAAACACAATAGTCGACACCTGCAAGTCTGAACATGGTAGTGGACATACATCATGATTAAATTGGACACAAAATGGACACGGTAGGGTAGTTATTCGACACGGAATAGAAATGGAACATGGTAGTGGACAAAGAACACGATCAAATTGGACGCGAAATAGACAAGGTAGGGTAGATTTATGATACGGAACATACACAGTCTTGTATACGTAACTAGAACCTCGTTGTTGCCTACAAATTCAGTTTTCTCCCAATGACCATTATGATGTATAATTATATGTTGCCAACGCATTTGCAAGAAAAATAAAAATACAAAATAGTTCAGAACAAACGAAAATTCAATGTCGGAATGCGACTGTAGATGGCTGGACCCGGAAGGACACGACTGTGTGCTTACGAACCCTATGTGTGTCGTGTGCATTACCATGTATCTCTAGAAACTAACATTAATTGTGTCCTTATGTAAACCTTAAACCGTGTCCTAAACCCTAAATTAGATAAACGTAAATATACTATTACAGAAACTATAAATCACAAATATAACATGTTAGGATATAAAAAACGAAACTGTGTCGTTAAGAACCTCTACCGTGACCAACTATTTCTTAAGAACTTGCATTAATTTTCAAAATTTCGCATATCGTAACGTTTGTTCTCCAAAATCTATAGCTTTTGGTGTGTTTTCCTTTCAGTTTGTTCAACTGTGTCGAGTAGAGAAATTTCGAAGTTGTTTTTCATTGTGCAAAGTAATTTTTTTTGTGGTTTGTTTGATGTTTTTACATTTTAGTTCTGGCTTATATTAAATATTGTTTAACTACCTCGCTTTTCGTTTGCAGACCGATAAAAGCAAAAATTAAATGCATGGTTGTGTTGGTTTAAGATTTTGAAAGTGATATGGTTGTGTATGGCAGCTGAAAGGGGAATTTTTTTTTCTTTGAATAAGTGTCAGCCAAAAAAGAAAAGAAAAAACAAAAACAACTATTAAAATATGTGTCGTATGAAAAGGAAAGAAAAAGCTTTGTTCTTTATTGAAAGGTCAAATGATACTTTAGACATTATCCATCCTAAAATTCAGTGGCGGACGACCGTTGCTTTTTTAATTTTTTATAATTTTTTTATATTTCCAAATTACTATATTTCTAAATTTTTCTATAAGTACACCTACAATTTTATTTTCAATTCATCGCCTCAAATTCTCATGTCTTTCTTCATTTTTATCATTCACAAAATATTGTATTCTATTAATATAAGTGGCTTTTCAAATTGGTTTGATTTCCATGGGTGAAATTCGGCTTCACAGAATTTTGACTCGCCTTCTAAAAATTATGATGTTCGTCTCAATTATCCAACTTTCTCTTGGCCAAATATGGCTAACCTCAAAATTTTCCAAATTATATCATAACTCATGCGCACCATATTTTGGATATCCACTGCAAGGATATCCACCGTACGGGAATCCTCTGCAAGGGTACCCACAACAAGATGAGATGACCAGGGACGCTATCTTCTGGAAAGGAATTTGTGCAAGGGTTAGAGCATATAATTCTTTTTCCAACATTGAAGAAAGTTTCACAAGCCGTCCAATAGATCAAAAAGTTGCGAAGAGAAAGGCCAATGGAAAGGAAAAAACAAATGTGTTCACTGTCGCATATGAGATAACCAAGGAACATGAAGCTAATGTGGTTGATGTCGTAGTTCTAAAAGAGTGTGAAGTCATAATGAATGTTACATCAAATATGATGGAGATACAAAAAGCTGCGAACCAAATTGAGTGCAGGTTGATAATGAAAAAATGGAAGGCCCAAGGGAAATAGTCATTGTGTTGTGTGTATTTTTTATTTTTATAGTTGTGTATTTTTATTTCGTATTTAAATTAACATGTTGTGTATATTTTATGTATATTTTTATTTTATATTTAGAATAAAATGTTGTGTGTTGTAGCAATTTTAATGATATATTATTACTTGTTTCAATTTTGTTATTTTTGATTTTTCAAGCAATTAAATTTATTTTCAATTATATATTATTGATAATAAAATAATTTATTCACTTAATTAATTTAATTTTATTGAAACAAAAATATAACGATAAAAATGATATATATATATATATATATATATATATATTGAAAAAATAAAGTAATGGCAGATGAATTCTATAAAATAGTTAAAAATGGAATAACATTATAAGAAATGAAAATTGGAGATAATAAAAAATAGGATAAGTATGTTAGGAATGGCCTAAAAGTTATAGCTACATGCAGAGTGCAGAGTGCAGAGTGCCAGAGGAGATTGCAGTATTAAATGTGGTCCCCGGAGAGAGAGAGGAATCAGAATCCTGAAACTTGTCGATGTTTGATTCAGGCTATTCCCAAATCCATTTAAACCCAATCACCAATTTTACGTAAAAAAAAAAAAAAAAAAAAAAAAGGGCGGTCGCATCATGTGAAGAATGGGAAGAGAGTGAAATGCTCTGTATTTAATTGAATTGACGAGGGATCTCAATTACGTTTGTACCCCTCTCATCACATTGCCAAATTTACTATATTGGACATCCCTCGTGCAGTGCTATCCTTTATCTTTTCTCTTCTTTTCTTCTGTGTGTGCGTGTGTGTTTTTTAACTTCAAATTTTGAATTTTATTTGTCAAAGTCCTACTAACCACAAATTTGTAATGAGCAATATAATTGGGTGTATAGAAAATGCCCTATGCTGTATTAGTCCACGAGCAATACAATTCATAATTGTTATTGAGAAAAAATGAGTCTCCACACTATGGTCATAATGAGTCTCCACACTATGGTCATAGTAAGTATTTCATTAATCAACTACAAGAAATAAAAGAAGTTAGTATTGTATATAGCCAGTGACGGAGCTAGGATTTTTAAATTGGGGGGCCACGAAGAATTTTAAAAATAAAATTAAAATATAAATAATTTTATATAAATTAAGTCACAATGTTGAAAATATAAAAGTTCAATACAATTATATTATAACGTTTCTCTTCTATTCTTCATTTTTTGAAATCGTTGCATAATAGTTTCATTAGTAACATTAACAAATACATCCTTTTCAATATAAGGAACCAAACAATCATTTAATAATTTATCTCTCATACGATTGCGTAGAGAACTCTTGATGAACTTCATTGCTGAAAATGCTCTTTCTACTGAGGCAGTGACAACTGGTAAGATTAGTGTGACAATTTAAGTAACAAATCAATTAGCGAAAAACTTCATGTTTTCTTGTAGAAACCATATTTTGAGCAAGACCTCCAAACCTTATAGGGTTTAGCAGGGGAGGATGAAATCGCAGAACAATACTTAACATCTAATTTATTTATTTATTTATTTTTAATTAAATAATTATGAAATTGCTATAATACCCTTGAAATTTTTGAAAATGACTGGGGGGCCCATGGACCCCCAGGCCCCATTGCCCCTCCGTCACTGACTAGAAGGCCTTAAATTTAAATTCAATAATTACTAACAATTTCTTAGGTTTGGTTAAATATTCTTCTAACTAAAGTTTTTATTCCACAAGCTGTTAATTTAAAAAGTATAGAGAAGAAAAGCACGTGGGAAGCAAAGATATTTCCATTCCAAAGAGTTAAATAATTGACTTGAAAGACGTTTTATTGAGATGGTTGCCATGGAAAGACTAATACACTTGGCTTGTTCTAATAAGTTCATTCGTGGAAAGACTTCCATAATTGACTTGGAATTATTTAAATTTTCGAGCATTCAAATTTTTACTCACACATTCGATATTTATTTTCTAATTTTTTAAGAATTGAAAAAAAATCTTTGTTTTTAAGCTCCACGACTAGGATTATGTACAAGCATTGTAATTTTCAAAGCTACGTTACAAAATTTTGTGGCCTTAATTTTAGGGTGTTAATTGAAGAAAAAACGTTATGTACGTTTTGTTCGATATTCCACAAGTAGGCCAATACTATTTATAGTGACAAGTATAGATAAGAAAATGAAGTAGGGAAACCAAGAAATTGCCATTGCTAACATAGACTTCAAAAGTTGACTTGAAAGACTAAGATAGACTAATTTTAAATAGCTTATAAGTTGTTAAAGTGATTGGATAATTGAGCAGAGAAAAAACGAGCAGAAACGAAATTGGAAGGATATATGTTCGAAACAACGTAATGAACCGTCACTCAGGCCATATTCATGTAATATATGCCAAGAACTTCTACAAGAGTGGCTTAATTCTCAAAGTACAAGCCTTTCATATTTTTTAGAGTGCAATTATACACCTTTAATGTTAGCTAATATTGATATTTTAGGCCCCTCTATTACTATTACACTAACTATTGTTAATTTTAGATTTCTATTTTCATTTTTTTCAAATTATATTATAGTATTTAATAACTTTTACATTTCGCAATATTGCGCATATATACCAACATAAACTCTATTACTAATAATTTGTATTATACATGACTATTGTGGAAGATTTATTGAATATCGTCATTTGTGGATTTCATTATGTTTTTATATGCCACTGTAAATCATCTCTCTCAAGCATTTCGTCAAACAGTTCCCTTCAGCATTATGTATGAATCACCTATGCTGAGCTTCTAGTCAATAAAGCATTATGTATGAATCAATAGTATTGATGCTTTATTAAATTGTCTCTCATGAGAGGACCTACATACACCTTTCATATTGGAATGCTATATCATTCTTTTTCTCATTTTCTCTCTTCCAATCACATTTAAACACACCTCTCTCATGTAATTTTGCTTTGCTTTTATAAAGTAAAATTCTACAAATGTTTTTATTTTTTTGACTCAATGGCTCTTTTGACAAAAAAGACTTTCTTTATTGAATTATTTAAGCTTTTTAGTAACTTTCATCTGTTTTAGAATGTGAAAGGGTTGATTAAGATGAACCATATTGTTAGGAAATGAAAATGATCAATTGACGGTATTTTCCCTTTGATTGTAAATTTTCTTTTAACACATTTTGGTGGTCAATATATATATATTTTTTATCTTCTATTCTCTATTTAGGAAAATATGGAGAAGGGAAAAAATATTATCGCATCAATACTTCACGATAATACTATTATGAATTGGAGTGAAGATGAAGAAAAATGGGCTGCCTGGAATTTTTTGCATGCTGCTATGGTAATAAAGATTTCATGCGATATTCGAATCGTAGCTCAATAGAAGCTTATTTAGTGGAGCTCGTCAGTTAAATGAACCACATTGCAACAACATACACTACACTTACAAAAACATGGATAATTCTACAATCCACAGATTTTCAGACAAAAACGCAATATTTAGAGATCCCAAAAACACATAAGTGCAGAGGAAAAATGCACGTGAACTACGACACTAAACAAAATTATATACTCTATTTTTGAATTAAGGGTACGAGACTAAATTAATTATTTTAATAAAATTATATACTCTATTTTTGAATTTATCAACTGTAATAATAAATTTTTATTTAATAAAATTGACATTAAATTCTAACAAATAATTATACATCAAAATTAGGTTGCAACTTGGATCGAATCAAGTTAGTTATGAACCTAATCTTATTAGCATTGCAAAGAGTTAAATAATTGTCTTGAAAGACGTGTAATGGAAAGACTAATACACTTGACTTGTTCTAATAAGTTCATTAGTGGAAAATCATCACTTTATATTCCACAGGTAGGCCACTGCAAAGACTTCCATAGTTGACTTGGAACTATTTACATTTTCGAGCATTCAAGTTTGAACCGATCGAGAGGATTATTTTTATTCAGATGATCAATATTTATTTTTAATTTTTTAAGAATCCAAAAAAAATAAAAAAAATCTTTGCTTTTAAGCTCCACGATTAGGGTTATGTACAACCATTATAATTTTCAAAGCTCCCCCTAAAACTTGATTCTTTAGCACTTCAAGTAGTTACATAATTTAGCGTGTTAATTAAAGAAACAAAGTTATTTATGGTGACAAGTATAGATAAGAGAATGAAGTGCGAAAGCCAAGAAATTGCCATTGCAAATAGGATTATGCAACATAGACTTCAAGAGTTGACTTGAAAGACTACAATAGGACTGGAGTTTAGTCAAAATCAACGATTAATAAGTCAAGGAAATAGATGAAAAAGGTATCCAATCAGCCATGGACATCTGATATCTTGTTTATGGTCTTTGTCATATGCAGGATGAATGGTGTGTTGTTGTTTACAATCAATCAATCAAGAATGATCAAATTTTCATCTCTGCTGATTGTTTTCGCACTCCATTTGTTTGGATCTTGTGATGCCAAATGCACTCGTTCTGCCTGCGGCATCATTCCCCATATCAGCTCCCCTTTCCGCCTCAAGGGCGACTCCAACAAGTGCGGTGATCGAAGATTTGAATTAACCTGCGAAAACAATGTTGCCTCCATCTCCCTTAGTTCTCACATGTACCTTGTCAAAGCAATCAACTACATCAACACCACCATCAGGCTGGTCGATGCTTCCATAAACAATGGCGACATCTGCTCGTTCCCCACCTATTCCTTATATGCCTATAACCTCACCTTTCATAATCCTACTCGTCTTCCTTACCGAATCCCGAATAGCTATCGATATAATGATAAGCCCCTCCCTATTAACTTTATAAGCTGCCCAAATCCCTT
The DNA here is from genome assembly GCA_034509125.1 of Monilaria moniliformis. Classification (NCBI taxonomy): domain Eukaryota; kingdom Viridiplantae; phylum Streptophyta; class Magnoliopsida; order Caryophyllales; family Aizoaceae; genus Monilaria; species Monilaria moniliformis. Next base: position 8,707 of record JAYDZE010004119.1, read on the forward strand.
GAGCAATCCTTCCCTCTTTACTGATATCACTACTCATTGTGCCTCTAATTCATCCCATCACAGATATGCTTATATCAAGGTCGGCCACATGAATGCCTCAGAGGTTCCATATACATGTGGGGTAGACCTCACAGTGATGACATCCTGGGATTTTAAGGATTTGAACAACGTTTCGCTTTCAGAAATCCATGAGTCCCTCTTGTATGGATTTGAACTCACCATCTGCCCATGGTGTGGAACATCCGAAATCTTAATATGGGGTAAGCATTAAAGGATGCACTCTATCAGTCATATATTAATGTGCAATATATATATATCATTCCTGTATTCTGGAAAATGGTCCTGATCACTACTACTCTTGTATGTATATCTGCAGGGCTTCTCCTTCTTGTGGTCATTCTAGGTAAGCTCTCCATGTTATATATGCTTCACAAGATATTCCCTCCTCATTTTTGTTTTCTCTATCAATTTTAATTCTGATATCAATCAAGACACAAGACTCAGCTTCTGACAGCTACAATTTTTTAGGTTTGTTGTGTGCAGCGGTAAGCCCTCCTGTATTCACCATCTGTGGATTCGTCGCTGTAGCACTGCTCTTAATTCGTATTTTAGTTGTAATTTCCGACATGCTATATCCCGGTAAGAATCCTTGCATCCTTTGTTTTTCAGTGTTTCGTTGTCTGTATTTATACTCATACATATATATTCTTGTTTGCTTGCAGAGCACAACCAATTTGACCTGCTGCTGCACGGTGGAGGCATCATCGGTGCGCTCTTAATTTATGCTCTACTCACTAGTTACTATTTCGACTTGTCATTTATAAAATATATATTATATATTCAAATTTATCAAGAAATATTCCAAAGCATGCAAGGGGTCGACTTTGAAAAGTCTTCAATATCATAATTTTCATTTTTTCTTTTAAATTTAAGTTTGAATGAATGATGAAAGGAAATCGAGCATGTATTTTTTATATCTTTATGTCCTTTGAGTAATGGAAGATATGAAGTGCATCATATAAAAATTCTCGTTAGGAAATAGGAATTAACTTGAAATATTGAACTTTGTATGATATGTAATTGTTATGAATATAAATAAAGTCATATTAGAAGTACTATTGTATATATAAATGGGAATTTTATCACTTTCATCTCCGGATTTAATAAATAGTCATTTAAATCTTAAACTATCAACTTTGTATCAAAAATGTCATGCGCTATTTTTCTGCTCCCAAAATCTTGATTTGGTCTGTCGGATACTACTGTGTAATTTATTTTTAAATGACAATAATTTTACAGTACAGTGTCATTTAATTAGGGCACAAAACGACAGAATACTTAAATTTTCTTTTAAGTTGTAGGGCACAAAACGGCAGAATACTTAAATTTTCTTTTAAGTTGTAGGGCGCAAAACGACATCATTAAGTTCCATGTCATTTCAAAAATAAAAATAAAAATTATGCAATGACATCCAACGAGCCATATCAAGATTTTGAGAACCATAAATAGAAGTGGGACATTTTTGATACAAAACTGATAGTTTGATATTTAATTAAATATATCTTAAAATGCAAGACCCTTTTAATAAAACAAATATAATTTAAGATTGAAAGTGATATTTATCTTATACATATATTATTGAAATTCATTTTTAGGTCATACCTTTACGTGCGTTACATCTTTTGCTTTTGCAAATATTGTGGAAGCATAGTATTGAATTGATGATTTTTTTTTTTCTGTTACTCATCTCATGACAGACCTTATCATCTTGTTACCAAGGGTTATCATTTTTCCTTTGGTGTTGTGGCTTTTGATCTACAAATTTGGAAGAAGGCATTTGTCCGTATATAACACAATAGAATCCTTCCTCCAAAGTGACAACAAACTCACACCAATTAGATATTCATATTCAGACATAAAGAGAATGACAAGAGGTTTTCAAGAAAAACTTGGTGAAGGAGGCTATGGTTCTGTTTACAAAGGAAAACTTCGAAGTGGGCATCATGTAGCAGTCAAACTTCTGGGAAAATCGGGAGGAAATGGGCAAGACTTTATGAATGAAATAGCAACTATTGGAAGGATACATCATGTGAATGTGGTGAAACTAGTTGGAT
>JAYDZE010004130.1:0-10820 GCA_034509125.1 Monilaria moniliformis
ACACGTCACCACCAATTTCACCAAAATTTTGATCCGTGGGATAATTGAGAAAATATGAAAAGTTATGATTTTATGTTTCAGTTTCAAAAGTTATGGAATTGACCAGAAGTCAACGAAAAGTTATGATTTAAATGGCAATTATCCCATTATATTATGTAAGTCATAAACGGACACATCTATAGTGAAGAAGTGGTTTAAGTCTCTACCAATAATTTTTTTACTTTTTTTCTTTATGTAAATTGTTAAGTATAAAAGCTTATATCAATGATTTGAATCACAAAAAAAAAAAAAATCTAGAATATTTAGAAAACATAGCTTCTACTAATTTTTTTTTCTGCGCCCGCCCAATTATGGTCAAGAATTTGAATTTTAGCTATGTAAGATGGATATATATGTCCATGATTAAGACAAAATAATAGATTAATGACAACATGGAAATAATTATAATATTTATGGTTCTCATTAAAACGTGGGTAGTTTTTCTAATTTAATTGGATAGAAATACATTATTTGTATTAGTAATTTGATTATTGTGTAATATATATATATAATATCTCATATCTAAAAGAAATATGTCGGAGGCGGAAATAATGTGGCACTATTCCATAATACTAAATTTACAGAATTGTGAATGATGGAAATTGTATCAGATCGTATTAAATTTCATATTTGCTCCTATAACTACTAAATTATAATCAAAATTGTTTTCGATGCCTATATACAGCCATGCATAAGAAAGAAATAACGTTTCACTTGTATCTAATAAAAGTCATTCTTAATTCGAAAGTATAACATGTGTAGTGTTAATTTGTTTCTTTTTTTTAGATATTAAATCTATCACAATTTTCAGTGACTTTATTAATTTTATCTTAATTTTTAAAACTTATTTGTATCAATTATATTTTCAATTTTTTAAATTTATCAATTATATTATCATCTCTCAAACTTATATTAATTTTTATCAATGGAATTTCACTCCAACGATTGAGTCGTGCCATGATGTGTCAGAAAATGACCTATTATTTTGCTACAAAAAATAAATTGTATACGAAGATATTAATATTTTACTTTAACTTTTATTTCAGAAATAATTATATAAAAAAGAATTGATAAAATTGATACAAGTTTGAAAAATGAGGATACAATTGATAAATTTGAAAGATTGGAATAGAATTGACACAATTGCTATAAATTAGGATAAAATTGATAAATTTTAAAGGTTGAGATATAATCGATCATTAGCCCGATATAATATATCATCTGCCGACAAGTTTATAACTAAGATTCTATTTTCGTATTCTAAGATTGGTAATATCTATTAATGGACCAATAGATAACGCACCCATATATACATCTTTTAATAAACCAGAGATTAATTATACACATACATGATCATCAAATGCAATTAGCAAACAACGGTCCACACACCGCCTTCTACATTGTTCCCCAATTTTTCAAACCCGAATCCGCCCCCCGTTTCTCCTTCTCTCTCCCCACTATATAATATCTTCGCTCCTTTATTCTCACTCTCACTCTATATAAGTAGACGAAAATCTCTCAATCAGACAATCACAGTCCACTTTCCACTCCATTTTGGCTTTTCCGCTCAATTAACACGTCAAATAATTAATCACTCTCACAATGGAAACCAAGGTAGGCTCGCTGGACTCCTGTAGGGCTGCCACGTGTAACGACGTTGGCTGCCTCCCCTCGAACGGCGCCGTCTCCGCCATCCAGTCCTCCGCCGCGCCGTTCAACTCCGCCGAGGCCACGCTCGGCCGCCACATCGCCCGCCGCCTCGTGCAGATCGGCGTCAGCGACGTCTTCTCCGTCCCCGGGGACTTCAACCTGACACTGCTCGATCACCTAATTGCGGAGCCGAGGCTCAACCTGATTGGCTGTTGCAACGAGCTCAACGCCGGATACGCGGCGGACGGCTATGCTAGGGCGCGCGGCGTCGGCGCATGCGTCGTCACCTTCACCGTCGGAGGGCTGAGTGTTCTCAACGCCATCGCCGGAGCTTACAGCGAGAATCTCCCCGTGGTTTGCATCGTCGGAGGTCCGAACTCGAACGATTACGGCACGAATAGGATCCTCCATCACACGATCGGCTTGCCGGATTTCACGCAGGAGATGCGATGCTTCCAGACGGTTACCTGCTATCAGGTGCGTAGCGTTGAAACGTGCTAATCGATCGGTTTATTTTTTTCACGATGAAAAAGCGAAGTTTGAAACAGAGTTGCGTTTTTTGTCTCCGTTTTTTTGGTTGATTTTAGGCGGTGGTGAATAATTTGGAAGATGCTCATGAGTTGATAGATACGGCGATATCGACGGCGTTGAAGGAGAGTAAGCCGGTGTACATAAGCGTGAGCTGTAACTTGCCGGCGATTCCACATCCGACTTTCAGTCGTGAACCTGTTCCATTTTCTCTCTCACCTAGGTAAAGTTATTTCATCCCTGAGCTCCCAATTGTGTTAGGGTTTTAATTAATGAATTTCATCTTAGAATTAGTTACACTTGTTTGCGAATTGCTGGTGGTTAAATTTTCCGAGAATTTTCTATTACGCTTCAATGCGGATTACATGATAAATTGATGATTGCTGAGTTCTCTGTTTGTGATGCAAATTGATTAAGATGAATAATGAAGATTACTGAATCACGCTCTAAATCATGGATGAGCATGTTGTTGGCATTTCATATCTCCTTTTTGAGAAATTTCTGTTTCTTCTCTGTTTGTAGATTGAGTAACAAAATGGGGCTCGAAGCTGCAGTAGAAGCAGCAGCCGAATTATTAAACAAGGCAGTGAAACCAGTGATGGTGGGAGGCCCAAAACTACGCGTCGCGAAAGCAGGCACTGCTTTCGTTCAACTAGCAGATGCTAGCGGCTACGCTCTCGCAGTTATGCCATCGGCCAAAGGCCTTGTGCCCGAGCACCACCCTCATTTCATCGGCACCTACTGGGGAGCCGTGAGCACGGCCTTCTGCGCTGAGATTGTGGAATCGGCTGATGCTTACCTCTTCGCTGGGCCTATATTCAACGACTACAGCTCCGTAGGGTACTCTCTCCTTCTCAAGAAGGAGAAGGCAATCATCGTGCAGCCAGATCGTGTTTCCATTGGCAACGGCCCCGAGTTTGGATGCCTTCTGATGAAGGATTTCCTGATCGCCCTCTCAAAACGCCTCAAGAAAAACACGACTGCTTATGAGAACTACCACAGGATTTTTGTCTGTGAAGGGCAGCCTTCAAAGAGTGAGCCCAAGGAGCCATTGAGGGTGAATGTCATGTTTCAGCATATTCAGAAGATGCTGTCGGGAGAGACGGCTGTTATTGCTGAGACGGGCGACTCGTGGTTCAATTGCCAGAAACTGAGATTGCCACAGGGATGCGGGTGAGGACTAGTGATGCAGCTCTTGATTCGGAATTTTCATAATATTCACTCATTTTAACTATTGGAATAACGTTTTTGTAGGTATGAGTTCCAAATGCAATATGGGTCTATTGGTTGGTCAGTTGGTGCAACTCTGGGGTATGCGCAGGCTGTGCCTGATAAGCGTGTGATTGCTTGCATCGGAGATGGTAGCTTCCAGGTACCCTCGTGTTACATCTCATATTTCACTATTTTAGTCCTGTTGCATCTCATATTTCACTCGGGCACTAGTTTAGCTAGTTTGATAACGAGCTTTTTCTGCATATATGTAGGTTACAGCTCAGGATGTGTCAACGATGATTCGGAGCGGGCAGAAGACGATCATTTTCTTGATCAACAACGGCGGGTACACCATCGAGGTGGAGATCCACGACGGGCCGTATAATGTGATCAAGAACTGGAACTACACTGCCTTGGTCGATGCAATCCATAACGGTGAAGGCAAATGCTGGACTACAAAGGTGAACATACTTTGAGATTGTGTATTAATTTGTTTCCATTTAGTTGCTTACATTCTGTGTATACTTTCAGGTACGGTGCGAGGAGGAGCTTGTCGAAGCGATCGGCACAGCAACAGGAGACAAGAAGGATTGCTTGTGCTTTATCGAAGTGATCGTCCACAAAGACGATACGAGCAAAGAACTTCTTGAATGGGGCTCGAGGGTCTCTGCAGCTAACAGCCGCCCTCCAAACCCTCAATAGATCTATCTATCCCTCCCTCCACCATTTGACTTGTGATTTTGAAAACTGGCAGTAGCTTTTATTGATCATAAATATTCTGTGAAAACAGAGCATGCTAAAGTTAGGCTCGTGACATCAGGAATCATGCTTCAAAGTTCAAACTGTCCTGTGTTTGTGTTTGGTGGAAGTATGGCCATGTGCAGGGTTTTGTCGCGTCAACAAATATCTTTTGTGCTTCATATTAGTTGAGTTGGCCATAGCGAGGCCACTAGAATCTTTGCTTTAACAAAGGTGCTTGTGGATAATTATAGGTGTCACGACTTTGCGCCAGAAAAATCGTAGTACTAAGTAATATATCTTGAATATAAAAAAAGATGTCGGTCAGTTGTAAATAAATTATACTTAAGTAGGAACGTCGACATGATACTAGAATAATGTAAACATTTGATTACTATACAAAGAATTTGTCTGACTTGGGAATGTCAAGTCGGTAGGAATATCAAGATAGCATACTATAATAACATGGGACATTACAATAGAATTACATTAACCCAATAATAGTAATCAAAATAACATCCCATATTTTGACAGTAGAAGCCCCCAAAGTATTGATAAAAAAAAGAATTTATGTTTTCAATTGTATGTTTTTTCATTAATCGTAGTAGCCCTCTTTAAAGGGATGTACAAGTTTATTTATGGAACTACCAAATATAATGGCTGGAAGTGGAGTAGTGCCATGCAGTTACCTTTTAATGTTATCATTATTTCATTAGCATTTTCCCTTAAGTCTTTTGAGAGTCATATATATATATAGGTCTCTTGAAGTAGGGGTGAACATTCGATTTTCGATTCGATTTTTTGCCTAAATCAAACCGAACCAAAAAATCGATTTCTTTTTTAAATATTAAAACCGAACTGAACCGAACCCGAAAAATCGATCCGAAAAATCGAAATCCGAACTATGAAAACCGATCTGAACCAAAAAACCCGAAGTATCATAAAATTATCCGAAAAACCGAAAAAATCGAAAAACTGAAAATCTAAAAATCCATAAAATGTATGTATATATATATATATATATATTTATGTAAAAATATAAATATATACATATATTAAATATATATACATATATAATATATATACATATATTTAGTTATTATTATATTAATTATATATATATAATATTAAACATAAATTCGGTTTTTATGTTTGGTTCAGTTCGGATATTCGGATTTCGGGTATTTTGCTCACCCCTATCTTGAAGTCTGAAATGGATATCATATTTAGTCTATTGTTGAAGGATCGTAATTTACTGTAGGGTCTTATTAGAGGATTGGCCTCATAAAAGAATGATCATTTGTTTCAGTTAATATTTTCCATTCGATTTTATGAAGCGTTCGACAAATTTCATTCGCTTCTTTTCTCTAACAATCTTTGACAAGATGCAGTAAGCTCAAGGTCTTGGATCCCACCACCAACAACCCGTTCAACAACACTTTCCCTTGCTGGCTCAAATTTGTCGTGGGGTTAGGTTGCACTGCTTGGATATTTTTGTTTTGCAGGAAATGGAGTGAGCTATACTTTGAGCATGTCGATCGTTTGTTCTCAAGATTCTTTCCTCAATGACGTCGAAGAAGATCATAGATCAAGTCAAGATCACAATGAACTAGCGTTCTGTGGATTTGAATTTGTGGTTGTATCCCGTCATGTTTTATTAGCTTCGAGTGTGTGTGTCTTATTTCATTTCCTTTCTACTTTTTGCAGTTTGGTGATATTAGTATTTGTGTTGATTCTGAAATGTTTACTGATCAGCATAAACAATGGAAGTTGGTAATCGATCAGTATGTACTTTTACATTTCCTGGCCTTGCTTATGAATCTTTGTCTTAACCACTCCCATATGGCACGTGCACACGTGTGCGCGCACATACATTTTAAAGCGGAGAAAACAGAAGTAGCTTGAAAGTGGATAATACTAAGCAAATGTGAAGTCTTGTAGTTATCAATTTGTCTGTACGATCACATCACACTTCATCCATATAATATTGGATATCCACATCCACGATTTTTTTGTCTTTTACTTAAATATAACTTCTTCTGACTTAGAATCTTGACAGTTTATTATATAATATGCGGCAGACACGCAAAACTGCCTACCAAGATCTGCGTTTATGGCACTCCAATCTTGATAAGAATCTTGATTTCTTGAGTTCATTTGTGCAGAAAAATGAGATTTCGAATGTTTGAATCTGCTTTCTTCATTCTACTGCTTCTCTCAAACTCAGATCTTGAATTTGTCTCGGGCCAGTCTGAGAAAGATTTCCTGCTCCAGTTCAGAAACAGCCTAACATATGATTCCTCAGTCTCAACAAAGCTCGTGCACTGGGACGAATCTGTGGACTTCTGCCGTTGGGAGGGAGTGAAATGCAACTCCAATAGTCGCGTTTCAGCTCTTGATCTCAGCGGAGAATCAATCTCCGCTGGGATCAATGACAGCAGCACCTTGTTCAAGCTCTCACATCTGCAGAGCTTGAGCTTAGCGCAAAACAGCTTTGATTCTATCAAATTGCCATCACAATTCGGACACCTCATCGAGTTAAGGTATCTCAATCTCAGCAGCTCCGGTTTCTCCGGGCAGATTCCTTTGAGTTTCTCAAACTTGACGAGGTTAGTTGTTCTTGATCTCTCCAACAAGTTCTATTCATCTCTTATGCTTGAGAATCCTGATCTTGGAAGACTGGTTCGAAACCTCACGAGGCTGAGAGAACTTTATCTTGATATGGTGAAGATTTCTGCAAATGGGAATGAATGGAGCAGTGCTCTATCATCATATCTCCCAAATTTGAGAGTTCTGAGCTTGTCTGATGCACATCTCACAGGCCCTATTGGTTCTTCCTTGCTGAAACTGCAATCCCTTTCAGTTATTCGTCTCGATGGAAACATATTCTCTTCTCCCTTTCCATCATTTTTCGCGGATTTCCCCAATCTGAAAGTGCTCACTTTAAGCTCATGTAACTTATCTGGTGTGGTTCCTAGAAAACTTTTCCAAATAAAGAGTCTGCAAACAATTGACTTGAGTAACAATCGCGATCTTGAGGGCTCGCTGCCTGAGTTTCCTGTCAATGGATCTCTTGAAAAATTGATGCTTAGTTACACTAAATTTTCAGGACATGTACCAGATTCTATAGGCAATCTTAGAATGCTGTCAAATCTTGATGTTAGAAGTTGCAGTTTTTCAGGGCTAATTCCTAGTACAATCAACAACCTTAATTTGCTTGTCTATTTGGACCTCTCCCAAAACCAGTTTTCTGGTTCTGTTCCTTCCTTTGCTTTATTAAAGAATCTTAATGTGTTGAATCTTTATAGCAACAGATTAACAGGAAAAATTGCTGATTCTCTCTGGAAAGGCCTTGAAAATCTAGAGTTTCTTGATTTGAGTGGGAATTCATTACAAGGTGAAATCCCACCATCTTTGTTGGCTCTGCCACTGCTCAAATCGCTACATCTCTCCAATAACAGCTTTTCTGGTTCCATCAAAGTCTCAACATACAAATCCTCTCCCCTAGAAGTTCTTGACTTAAGCCTCAATGCTCTAGAAGGTTCCATACCTCAGATCTTCTTCCAGCTCCAGAATCTTTCTGGCCTCTCCCTTTCTTCAAACAAATTTAGTGGCTCCCTACAGCTGTCAGATTTCAGCAAGCTGACAAATCTTGTGAGCTTAGACCTTTCCCACAACAAACTGTCTGTACATGTTGAAGAAAAAATGCAATTGGCTAAACTGTTTCCGCGGTTAGAAACTCTCATGCTAGCATCTTGCGATCTCCAGAAGCTTCCGAATCTGCAAAACCAATCATCTCTGATGATGCTTGATCTCTCACAAAATCAGTTAGAAGGCGAGATTCCTAGCTGGCTATGGAGAGTTGGCGATGACGGATTCCTGTTTCGTTTCTTGAATCTCTCTCACAACAGATTCAGTCATCTCCAACAACCTTACAAAATGCGAGGCCTAGATTTCCTCGATCTGCATTCTAACGTTCTTAGCGGAGAGATTCCAACTCCACCACCCTCAGCTGCCTACGTGGATTTCTCGACCAATAACTTCTCATCTCTTAACCCAGACATCGGCAATACCCTTAAAAGAGTCATGACTTTCTCTGCAGCAGACAATAAGCTTGTCGGAAAGATCCCACCTTCCCTCTGGAATGCCACCGGACTTCAAGTGCTGAACTTGTCACGCAATGCTCTCTCCGGCCATATCCCATCTGCGGTTGGGAATCTGTCGAGGCTCGAATCGTTAGACCTCTCGTTCAACGCTCTAGATGGGAAGATTCCGGCGGAACTTGCAGGACTCACATTCCTTTCATTCTTGAACGTGTCATACAATCATCTTGTTGGGAAGATACCCCTGCAGAAGTTTCCAGAAAGTTCTTACGTTGGAAACGAGGGGCTATGCGGGTTGCCTCTAAACAGAACTTGCGATGGGCGTGGAGGAGAGGAGAGAGAGAAGGGGAATGTGGAGAGAGAGATGTATGTAAGTGGTGGTGCTTTGTTGGACTAGGATTCTCTTTTGGATCATTTTATGTTAACGAGATTGTCAGTGGGTCTATCAGTTTGGTTTTGTCTGATCAGTGAGGGAGAAATTTGAAACTGGTCATTCAATGTGTTTCTGAGTTGCTCAATAAGTATGTGGATGTACAAGTGTGCAATGTACGTATTTTCTGATGAAAAATAAATTATTAAATTTCCTTACAGTGATTGTTTGTTTGTGATATTTACTGCTTCAGCGATGAGATTCGAATTTCACGATCATTATTTGAATTTCGCTTGTATTATAGTATAATTCAGATGTAAATTATCTCGCACGTCAAATACATATTTTTGAGAGTAATAGGATTAATGAGTTATACAAATCCACAAATGTGTGTATGTATTTACGTGTATGTCATATATTATAAATCCACAAATGTGCAGCCTAATATTCGTGTCTGCTATTGGGCTTTTTGCTAATAGGTCTGTGAATATCTTTTAAACTTAATGGGCTTCTCGCCTCACTCGGCCCAAATTTAGGTGATTTAACGAAAGCTGATGGAGTTGAATGTCTCTATGCAATTACGGGTATTAGGGTGATTAGAGGAAGATTAATAATTATAGTTTATAATTCCAAAAAAATGATAATTAAATTTTATTAATTCTCAATTAAAGCTTGTTAAGTCTTATTTATAATAATCAAGTTCGAATTAGGGCTATTTAAATAATAATTGATAGAGTACTAAATAAGTAATTATGTAATAAGGCGATCACATGTTAAAATTCTTGCATTGAGCACACGTGCACTCCACGCGTCAGCACCCCACCCATCCTCCAAACACTATTACATTGCCAACACAATGCTATTTTAACATATACTACAAAACTACCGATCTCACATCCTCCTCCAAGTCAAACCCAAAATCAAACTCATCACCCCCTACAAAAGAACACGAAAAAAAAAAAAAAAAACCATACCAAAAATGGCAAATTCAAGCGACGAGTTCCGGCTAGCACTGCCGGGCGTGAGCCAGGTGGGGCGGCTGCCGCGCCACTATTTGGCGGAAGGGCAGGGGGGGAAAGAGAAACATTTCGCCCCCCGTCGAGCGGTACAACGTTCCGGAAGGGACCAAGAGCCTCGCCCTAGTCGCGCGCGACATCGACGCGCCCGAGCCTGAGGCCCCCATTCTCCCGTTTAATATATGGGTGGTGGCGGACATCCCGCCGACGATCAAGGGGCTGCCGGAGGGGTTTTCCGGCAAGGAGGCGGAGGCCGCCGGGGTATACGCTGGGATCAAAGAAGGGCCGAATGATCTCAAGAAGCACGGCTGGGAGACGCCGAAGATGCCCGGCCCTGGCCACCGGATCGACAAGGTTCTTGCTTTGGACGCAGATTTGAATATAGGCAATCAGGTAGAAAAAAGTATTATTACCATTACTATTACTACTGTTATTATTATTGTTGTTATTAAACATATATATTATTTTTTCTTGCTATAGTTGTACTAATTAGCGTGCGGCTTTTTGGTAATAATTCATCATGAAGATAAGAGGAATATAAAATAGGGAAAATTTTACTACTAATCTTTTATCATGGAAAAATATTATCGCATGAATAGGCAAAAGTGAAAATAAGAGAAAATTGGTTTTTCCATCTTGCTCCGGAAATAACAAAAAAAAAGTGGGTATTACAAGATTTTCCATCAAAGCCCAACGGAATTGATGATTATTTTGTATTGAGGGAATTTGACGGTTGTGCAGGTGATGGCGGACAAGTTGGTGGATGCAAGTGAAGAGCACGATGACTTGGGCAAATGGCAATGCCAAATAGTCAGCTCGACTGACTATTATTATGATAATAATGAAACACTAGCATATTGGTAGTAAATAATATTTTGTTACTCGACAAAGGGTAGAAAGTTTATTAATTAGGATGATCCTAGGCAATTTTCGATTTCTACAGTTAGAAATATATTATTCTATTAACAGAATTATCATTTTAACTTGTTCTTATGGATTTTCAAGAAATGTCTCGATTTTGTGTACAATATTGGTGGTAGGTCTGTAAATTCGTGCGTGTCTTTGGGATTTAAGAACACAAATCTAGCCTATCAAGAAATTTATAGTCCCCTCTTTCCTTATACTATTGGATTAGTACAGGGTAAGTAACGGGAGTCGAACCCA
>JAYDZE010004141.1:0-10819 GCA_034509125.1 Monilaria moniliformis
TACTGTAGATTTTGTGAAGAATTTTTTGCAAGTCACCATCTTCATCATGCGCGTGAATGTAATAGTGTCGCCAAGCCGAAGAACTCGTATATCAGCTCTCTCTCTCTACACACACACACATATATATATATATATATATGAGACACGTGGGTTTGACAAGTTACCACATAGCTTTTGACTCTTCACTATAACTGAATTTAGAATTAAAATAAATATTTTCTCAAGTCAACTCGAGTTGTACTTTACTGATATGATTCTTCTATTTCTAGTCTTTTCTAAAAAAGAATTATTTGGAAAAAATAGGTGTGAGACATATTTCTTTTACACAATACAAACATATATTTTTAAAGTATTTTCACATTAATAATTAATTGAAACCACATATCTAAGGAATTGATCCGTTGGAATTTTGGAGAAAAAAGATTATTGATCTAGATATTATGCGCATAAAATAAAGTGCATAATCACAACTACTACGACCTTTTTTTTTATATATAAATATTGCTAAAATAATACTAATATTTCAACATAAATACTAAAATACTTGATACTAACATTATTTGCAGGTCCATCCATCAATAACGCCTAAAAACTACTTTCTTCGTCCCACTAAAAATGTCATACTTTCTTTTTTTGTTTGTCTCATTAATATATTACACTTCCATATTTGGTAAAATTTATATACTAAATAATTATTTCTCTCTCATCATTAATACACCCAACAATTTTTTCTCTCACAGTATTAATTTCTCTCTCATCATTAAAATATCTAACAATTTTTTCTCTCTTTATTTAAATATTTTAAACAAAAGCTTCGAAAATCTCATGTCATCACAAATTTAGTGTGCAGAATCCCAAACGTGTAAAAGTATCTGGTATTAATTAAGATTGAATGTAAAAAACAAATAAAAAGGATAAAGGAAAAATAAATTCAATCTTCCAATCCATTCCGAATCGTCTATAGACATAGCATAATTCCCACATTTTTCATCGTTTTTAAATCAAATTCCAATATTCCTATATTTTATAGTATGTAATTTCATTATGTTGTTGAGCTTGTATCTTATTTTTAAGCGTGTGGTAAAAAAAAATTATAGTTATGAATTTGAAGTATGAAATAATTTTTATATATTTGTTCGGATATTTAAATATAATAAACATAGATTAGAAAATAAGTAGTTAAAAATAATATAAAAATTAAAATATTTGAGAATGGATTGGTATATGATTGATTGAATTGGATTGTGGAGATGGATGAATGAGCATAATAGATTTGGATGTGATATAAATGTGCAAGATATCCGCATTTCAATTCGATATCAAATGACATATTTGTAATTTTGCCGATTCCCATAGTGTTCGGATCCAAGTCATGACCGTCAAACTGTCTTACACAAGACTCTCCCAATCAGATGCCAAGCACTACATATACCACAAATTTGCACACACATGTGGGTGAGCATGTGTGCTTGCATACTTGCATCCATTTGGAAAGAATACAGCCATGGAACTTCCCCAGTTTCCAACAATTGCAGGAGATCATTTTTGCTATATGAAGTGAGTTCCAACAGCAATGTTGAATACTCCATTTTCTGCAGTCTCTGAAATATCATTTAGCTCATCAACTTCTGTTATTTACTGTTACCTGCCATAGGCCCATAACCATTATCCCAGTATATGCTTGGCATCGCTTCCACCAATGCTGTATGCCAAAGGAGTTAATATTGGTGGACGACCAGCTACCAATGATATAAAAGCAGCAAAAACGTCATGCTCGTCACTATATGCTGCAGTATGAATGAATGAATAACATTAACAGTCAGAGATAGCATAGCTGCAATCTTGTCTTAACCGAGGAAATAAGAATCTCTAGTCTCCATCAACATGAGTGATCTATTTCCAGTGAGCTGCATCAGAAATCTATGTTTATTTTCATTTGAATTCTATACAAAAGTCAAATTCAATTTCAAAAATTGAAACTCTTGAAACAAGAAAAAGGGATGAAGAGTGGTTGAAGTGTTGATTCTATACAACCACTTTCGTCTAACCATCTTTTCTATTAACAATATAGATTGGGTAACAGCGAAAATATATAACTGGGCATAGGAAAGACGAGAAGCAATTGGAACCTGGACATGCAACATACCTGGCATGAAGAGAAGCACATATCAGCCTAGGAGTCCTTGTGCTAATGGTTATGATCTCAAAAGCACATCTTTGCTGTTTTTGTGTTTCTATCTCGATGCAAATGAGAGAAGATTTGTTTAATGCTTCACTATCCAATTGTAACGAGAGGAGTAAATTAAGAAACCACTCTAGGTCTGTTTTTGCATATTCTCATTTGGCAACCACTGGATATCCTGTTATCCAAAAAACCGTGCAGCAAAAATCAGATTATTCGGATGTTAACGTACTAGCTAGTACATGTCTGTGTGGGTAAGTCAGCAGGAATATATCAACTGAAATACTTAAGAAATTCCACACAGAACTGGAAATTTGCAACAAGGTACTTCTCTTTCTTCTTTTACCTTATCTCTTGAATTCTGTTAGATTCGTGAACAGATTTTACCTTATCTCTTGAATTCTGTTAGATTCATGAACAAAGTTATTAGATCAAACCTACAATTTTTTTTACATGGTTTTTGGTTCAACGTTCCACCTTACATTATTAAATCATCAAAACCATTCAAACTGTCCTGTTGATGCCAACATACTAACTGATTTATATCGATTATAAAAGTAGAGCAAGTTGCACAGATCAACACATACAAATAACATCATAATTTCACATAGATCGCTGGAGTCCCATATAACAGGTGACAACACCATGCTTCAGCTGGCAAGTTAGATTTCGAAGAGGGGGGGACCCACACGTGCATTTGCCGATATGTAATTTTCAAACAGATAGAAGAAATAATAAGAGAGTGTAAATGTTTTCTAGGGCCTCTCATTTTCTTCATGCGTTGCTATACTATCGCTAAGAGTGCAATAATCCATTAGCTAGATGTTGGAAGCTCAACAGCATTATTCTTACTCCTTCATAACTTTGCTTAGTATTGATTTGCTATGGAAATGCTATCCAATGAAAAATCAACTATCATTTTAAAGAAAACACAAAAAATATACTGAAAATAACAGGAATTATGATAATGTAGTGATAAGTCAAGAGCACATAGTGTCGTTGTAAGAAAGAGGCATACCATGTGACACAAGCTTTCTGAAAGAATAAGTGCATCCTCCCATCTGTTAACCT
The DNA here is from genome assembly GCA_034509125.1 of Monilaria moniliformis. Classification (NCBI taxonomy): domain Eukaryota; kingdom Viridiplantae; phylum Streptophyta; class Magnoliopsida; order Caryophyllales; family Aizoaceae; genus Monilaria; species Monilaria moniliformis. The sequence continues at coordinate 3,254 of JAYDZE010004141.1, forward strand.
TTAAAAGCCCCTTGACGAGATCAACAAGCACAACAAATTCGGGAATATTACCTTTTCCTATCATGTCTGCATATAATTCAAATGCTTCATCAATTCTGCCTGAAGCTGACAGGCTCTCGATTAAAGAAAAACACACATTCTTATGAGTTGATGAACATGATGACAATGACGAAAACTCTTGATGCAGCTGCAGAGCCATATCCAATCTTCCAGCCTTCTGAAAGCTATCAATCAAAACTTTGTAAACTGGAATAAGGGGAACAGAATCATCATTACCCATTTCATTCACTAATTCAAGACTCGACATAAATTCCTTGCTGAAACCTTCCACAACCTTCTGGTAGTTCGCTAAACGACTCGGCCAATATGTTTGTTTCATCTCCTCCAGAAGCTGATAAGCCTCATCCAATCGCCCAACGCCACAGCAATGATTTATTAAGACCCTGTATGTGATATAATTCGGAGCACATCCCTTTTTGGTCATCTCTTGGAAGAGTTCGAGACTTTTATCGACTCTTCCAGCAATCCCGAAGCCATCTATCATGGCGGTATAGGTAACGACATTAGGATTACAACCTTTTTCCTCCATCATCAACATCAGTTTGTATGCTTCAGCTGTCTTCCCATTTTTACAAAGACCATCAACCATCTCTGTATAAGTAATAACATTAGGCATGCACGAATTTTCAAGCATTTTCGCCAATACTTTTAGAGCAAGATCGAGGCGTTTATCTTTAAAGAGTCTGTCGATCAAAGAGCTGTATGTATAAACATTTGGGGTGTATCCGCGTTCTGACATCTTAGCAAAAACCTCTTGTGCTTCATCTAGCTTTCCAACCTTGCAGAATCCGTCAATAAGAGCGTCATAAACAATATGATTTGGCTCACAGTCTTGGGCCGTCATTGAATCTAAAATATTGTGGGCCTCTTTCACCCTATGCACCTTGCATAAGCCGTCAACCAGAGCTCCATGTGTAACAACATTTGGCTCATTATTACTATTATCCGAAATTCTAAAGTACATATCTACATCATGGACATTATTATTACCTCTCATTCTTTCATAAATCGCACCGGCCTTCTCTATATCTCCAGCTTTGCAGTATCCATCAATCAAAGCAGTAAAAGTGATAACATTCGGGTGGCATCCTTGTGTCAGCATCATCTCAAATATCTCATTCGCATCAGATATCTTCCTTACTTTGAGGTAAGCATGTATAAGTGCTGTATACGTGACCACAGTAGGAGGGCAGCCATCCCTCATCATTTCCTCAAACCAGCATCGAGCCTGCTGAATCAAGCCAGCTTTACAGAACCTATCGATCATAATAGAGTAAGTGTATACATTTGGGACAACACCATTCTTTTTCATCTCTCTGAATAACGAGAGGGCCTTGTCTACTTTTGATGCATCACAGAAAAAACCAATTACTTTGTTGTACGTGCCAGCTTCCGGAACAAATCCATTGCCCATCATTTCATGAATCACATGATAAGCTTTCTCATATTTCCCAGCCCCACAAAGACAGCGGGCAAAATTGCTGACATTGACTCTATTCAACGCTAACCGGGCAGCAAGCATCTCACTGTAAGCCTTTTCGGCTAGTTCCAACATGTCTGGACTTGGAAAGCTGTCGACACCACATATACTTCCAATCAATATATTATAAACTACATAACCAGGCTTGCAACCACAATCAACCATTTTCTTGAACAACTTATATGCATAGGAATGGTCCCCGGATTTGCAGTAGGCGTGGACGAGAGAACAAAATATCTTAGGGCTCGGATAACAACCTTCTGCAATCATCATGCCCAGAACCCTCTTACACCTCCCCAGCTTCCCCTTATTCAGACACCCACAAAGCAAAACCCTATATGTCACGACATTAGGAAAACACGAATTCACCCGCATCCTATGCAAGAACTCCATAGCCTCTTCAAAGAAAGAGCCCTCACACAACCCCATTATCATTTTCGTATACAACACAGTATCAGGTTGGATTTCTTCTGTCTCAATCATAGTTAATGCCTCTCTCCATTTACCTATTTTGCATAAGAAGTGCACAAAGCAACCTAATATATGCATATCCATCTTAAACCCCAAATTCAACATCTCCCTGTGAAGCAGCAAAGCAGTGTCCAGCTTTCCAGCCTCCAAGAACACGCGTACCAACGCGTTGTATGTCGCCCTTGACGGCTTATATCCAAAATCCTTGAGCCTCCCTAACTCCTCAAGTGCCAAATTCCACATCCCACTACGGCAACACTTCCTAATCAGCACATTAAGCAATCTCCCCAGTACTTCCCCATCTTCTCCCTTTATCTCGAGCAGAAAATGATCGCCCACTCTCTCGTCCCTACCGCCGCCTAATAACTCCAGCAAAGCGTCGTAAACAGCTACATTGTGACTATACCCTATCTGCCTCCCAGCCCACATGAAAAACCTAACGCCCAATTCAGGGTTTTGCACATTTCTCAACACATCAACCACCAAATTCTCATCCAGTTTCGCCCTAAACATCCTTAGGAATTTCTGGGATTCCTCTCCCAACCCATCATTGTTGTTCTTGATCGTATTTATTATTGAAATAGCATCAGTTGAGCACTTACTGGACTCAAAGACTTCAGCTTTGGCATCAGAGATGGATTCCTTGAGAAATGAGAGATATTGGGCCGGAGAGTTTTGAGGTGCGTTAATGGAGTCGAGGGTTTCATCGTCCGTTAATAATCCTTCGAGGTTGCCGTCGGCGGCCGTTAGTCCTTCAAGATTGTCGTCGGCACTGAAGAATCTGTAGAAGGGTTTTAGTGAGTTTAAGAATGGTGCTGGAGAAATTACACCAGACTTGAGCACCCTTCTGCTCATCTCTCTCTCTCTCTCCAGTTTTCTTCTTTCTTCTTATAGACCCAGCCGGCAGCGGAGCATTTGAAAGTTTTTATTTTCTCTTTTTTCTTTTATTTGAGAAAAGCGTTTGCGATTCTTGTAGATCGACAAATATGATGGAAATGGATTATTAATATTTGATAGATAAAAAATGAAAAATCTTGAGAGAATATTCCATAACCTCTTGTTTAGTTACAACTTAGATACATCCCACATAGATGATAAACTTCTTAGAATTGTAATTTCGTCGCAATATTTGATAACTTCTAAAACTATAAATTTCGGTTTTTTTATTGATGACAAATTGCCTAATTTTATTTTCTAATTAATTCTATTAATTTGATATGCATTCTCGGGACAATATTCAATAAACATTTTTTATTTCTTGTATATTTTGAATGATAATATATTTATTACATTTTTTATATTATACTCGTATCTTGTTCACTTTATATGAAATTAATAGATAAAATATGAAATATCTAAATTGCCCTTATTACATTTTATTTCTTAGATAATAATGTGTAAAACAGGAAGTACAAAAGTCTTTTAATCAGAAAGACGAAGATAATATAAAATTATAACATCCTCTCTTAAGTATAATATTATCTCTTACCCAAGAAAAATTATCCTACCGAAATTTTATAAGTATGCCAAGATTTTTCATAATATTAAAATAAATGAAGTATAAAGCGGTAAATTAAGCTTATTCTCTCGTTATACCTCAAAGTACACTAGGCCCTGTTTGGGACTTACCGTCTTATCACTATTGATATTTAGGCCTGACCCAAATATTTTCCAGCTATAAAATCAATGCACTATTTGATACCCCTTTAATTCAAACTTAAATACTTAATAGATCATTTTAATAGATATTTTCAATAATCTCTAACTTAATGAGCTCAAACTTTACAATCGCATATAAGCGTTTCCCAAAACAATCTTATCCATTGGTCATATAGATACGAGACTAAAGAGGTTGTCATTATTTTATGCGTGATTAAACTCATCGGTTATCATATATCAAACAATCAACTCAACTATCTTGTCGAACATTTTACATTTCTATAATGATCCGCTCTCACAATTCTTCGTGACCTAATATCTGGGATCTATATATGTAAATTCTGTTTACAAAATGTTCACATTTTCAGAACATTATCATATCAGAACAATCAACTCAAGTACCAAGCATCCGTACATTTCAATCTATGTTCTCCAATTTCTGGTTTTAAAGGTTGGACAAGTCAAAACATCAACAACGAATAGCTCCTCTACAAGAAACGAGAAAAACCATATTTTGTTAAATCAATCACTTCTACACTTATTTTTCCTTTTCCCCTAAATTTCTGGACATCAAATTTTCAAAAGAAAAGAAAACTAATCTGGGAGCTGCAAAAAGATAATAACTTATAAGTTATTGTAAGATCCAAACACATTATCTCATCTAGCCCACAAATTGAATACATATTTATATGTAAATGATAAGATCCATTAAAATCAACTAACTTTTTATATATAAAAAAGTTCCTTTTTTCTGGACTAGGCCATCTATAGTGGAACAACGCAATGATATATATATAGACCACTTATAACGAGACAAAGAAAGTAATAAATTTACCCGAAACATTCTTGTGTATTGAAACCCGAATAAAAAATATCAAATCTAAACAATTGACTGATGGGGAAATGATCATATTGAAGAAACCAACAACCGAAACCTAACTGTGGAATGAAAAATGAACGTCGAATTTATTCATGGTAAGCAACCACCTTTCAACAACTGCACTGTCAAAATGGTGCATAGGAACATCACAACAAAAAAATTGGCCACCTGAGAGAGGTGAACCTAGATACTGATAATATACAAGATCACGCAGCAACAGCTATAGAACTATGGGGCACGTACAATAGCTCATTGTGACCCAAAAATATAGCATATAGAAAACAAAACCCCAAAAAGAATGAATACACACGTTACACACTGCCAACATAAAAAGTTACAAGTGAACAGAAACTTGTTGGTTGTAATATCAGATTGTAAATCCACGTTTATGGGTGGGGGACTCATTTTCTCTATAAAATAAACCAGCAATATCACCTGAGTTTACCACAGTGCTCTGTTGTAGTGGCTAAGCTCATCGGTAGCCACCATATGGTTGTTGACTGTAGTTTCCAGCTCCCATTGTAGGATTGTAGCCCCCAGGTACGCTACTTCCGGGAGGATGTCCCATAGGCTGTTGTGTGTTCATCCCTGGGCCCATACCCATACCCATGTTCATTCCCATTCCCATCCCCATAGCTCCTGGCATATTCATACCCACACCCGGTCCCATCCCCATCCCTCTCCCAATCGGTTGGCTTCCCCCGTAGCCACCCATGCCCATGCCTATCCCCATACCCCCACCAGGACCACCGGCCATGTTAAAATTCATACCAGAACCCATCATTGGGTTTGGCTGAGGCCTTAGAACACCAGCACCAGCACGTCCAACCCCAGATCCAGAGCCCATTGCTTTGCCCATGGTAACTGTAGATGCTACAGTAGTTGTTGCTGGTTGTTTTTCCATCCTTTTCTCCTTGCGATTTATGGCATCAAAATCAACTCCTATATCAGCCAATGGATTTGTTTTTGCTGCATAAATTTCAACAATAATTTAGGCTCGGTGATGAAATGTACCCAATCAGAAAATGAAAATGCCAAAACTTACATCCAGAAATATTGAGATTGACCAGTCCACGGCTCAGAGTATCAGCCCAAACAGTGGACTTAGTCTCGAACTTGTCCGAGGATGGTTTAGGAGCTACAGCAGAAACTGTTGAAGCTTGAGTAACTGACACTGGAGCCACGAGACTGCTTGATTGTACTTGCGGAGCTTGAGAACCCATATGTGAATGGAAATTTTGATTTGTAGCAACTCCTGTGGAAGTATGAGGAACCATGTATCCACCAGCTGGGGCTGCAGCCACTGATTGATGTTGGTAAGCTCCATAAAAGCTTGAGTTTGGCTGATTTGGCAGCATAGAACCACCTTGAGAATGAAAACCTGAATGCGGTGCCTGACCAGCTTGACCAGGGAGGGCTAAAGCCATGGTTTGAGAAGGAAAGCCTGCTTGTGGGGCAGACTGTGCTGGTTGAGGAGGATAGTTCGCTTGCAACAAAGGCTGTCCAAGTTGAGTAGGAGGAAAACCAGCAGGTTGACCAGGTTGTGCTTGAAAACCATTTTGGGGTGCATATTGACCAGTTAGAGATGGCTGCATTGTGGGTTGATTGGTTTGAGGTGAAAAGCCACTGTGAGGCACAGAGTTTGGTGCAGCTTGGTAACCAGTTTGTGTATTGACAAAAGATTGGGGGGCCAAGGGAGGAAGAATGTCTGCTAATATATCAATATCGTGGCTAGTTGTTGATGACTCCTGTTGTGGAAATGGTGTGCCTGAAGTGGGTGGCATTCCAAAAGGACCAGACGGCATGTTCATTGCATCATAAAATGTACCCCCAACTTCAGTTGCTGCCTTCTGAGGAGCTGACTGAGGCACATCGAGGCTCTGATTGGAATTTGCAGTGAAGGAATTGGAGGATGTATTGATCTGTTGTTCAGTTGGTACACCATCTGTAGATGTAATAGCTCTGAAAGGACCATCACCAAATGGATCATCGAAAGGCTGAAACAAAGTCAGGAACAAATGGGTGAAATTTCCACAAGGTTTACGAACCACAATGTGCAGTTCACAGCAATAAGCAAAAGGAGTTTTTCTCCTGGTTCCATTTTCATCATTCTGATTTGACATGCAAGTTACTCACAAGGAACCACTTCACTAGATGTATATACTAAAAAATTGTTTGCACATCAAACATGTCATCAGTCAGAAAGCAATATCACAAAAGTACCTGATTGTCAGTTGCTGATGGTGGCGGTCCACCTACAAATGTGGGTCCAGAGGTAAAGCCTGCATTGGGATTGGCTTCAAATGCAGCATCAGGCTGCCCAACAGGCACGAGAGCCAGTGGATTTGGAGAAAAGGTCTCAGACAGAGCACCCAGCAAATCCATTTCCACAGCAGATGTGGCAGGAGTTATACCATTTGAGGTGGCAGGGGCAGCTATCAAAATATTTAAGATAATAGAAAATAAGAATGAACCCAACATCTGGTAGCTTGCCAATGGCACGTAAATAGATGGGAAAAAAAATCATAACAGGTCCAGAATAAGTAGTACAAAGAAATCATATGACGTCAAATCACAGTAGCAACAGCATCTAATATTTTAGTTTTCCATTTTTTTGCGGAACACTTAATGACATGCCCCTCAAAATTTGAAAGGAACCCCTCAATGCCTCCATGGTGACCAACATAGAGTGACTAAAATAATTTTCCAAATAATATTACGTCCGAGAAAGAAATCTATATGAGTAGAAAAAAACTTTATATGATTTAGGATACACACTAATTATTGCAAGCTCAACCAGAACCTTGTCTTTTAACTAAATAACTAGAGTAATGGGCAAATTATGAACTATAATCTCAATACATACAAGATTCTGTGGCATGGCAGACATCCTAAAGCACTCAATCAGCATAGTCCATGAATTACTAGAACACAAGAAGTAAAGTGATGTGCAGCTCCAAGCATTACTAGATCTTTACCTGAAAATGAACCTCTAGGATCAAATTCATCAAATCCA
>JAYDZE010004152.1:0-10817 GCA_034509125.1 Monilaria moniliformis
CTTGGTTCTTTTCGGGGCAGATGTGGAGTCGGAGCCGCCACAAAACTTGGGGTGATTTCGCACAATCGCCCACACTTATTCGTACTTGAACTGTTTAAGTTTTTCGTTGTAGAAGGTAGCGTGTCTTGTTCACGAAACTATGGCCGCTCGGCCATATTTTCTGGAGGTTGTTGATGTATCCGGCGAATTTGGATACATCGGTCTGGACCCCGCCCCAATGCTTGCGCAGGTGGTCGTAGTCGCGCTCCAACGACCAGATCGGTTTCAAAGCGTTGTACTTTTATGCAATATTCTCCCAGAATACGCGGACCCTTTGGCCGTTTCCGATCACTGGGTCTTCAGAAACATCAACGTAGTATCGGGCCAATAGTTTCGTCTCTTCCGCCCCATATTTTTTAGATCCTTCAAGCGCAGGAGACTGCCTTCTTTCCTTTTCCTTTGCCCGCCACAGGAGGGGACGGTGCCAACTCGTTTATGGTATGCATATCATCTGCATTGTAAAATCAAATCACAATTTTTTATTAAAAAAATAATTGAAGGCGGACCACCATTATCGCGGCCTTATCGCGGCCGCCGCAGCCTGGCAATCAGCCGCTCCAGCGGCTGAAAGCCAGGCTACGGCGCGGCTGTCCCGCCTCCATCCCCGCCCCGCCGCGGCCGCCCCGTTTTTTCACCCTTTCACTGCACCGTTAAGGGTGCTCTTATGAGAAAATCACATAAACTTCTAGTTCAAACTCATTCTCAAAATTATCCGCTCTTATTGTCAATTTCATACTTGCAATTTGAATAATCAGAAAACTTCACTTATATTGCGTTGATGTGTACGTCCAAATTGAAAATAATGGAGGACAACCCATATAATATAGCCTTTAAAATTTCAAATCAATTATGAGTTTGATATTGGACAAATGTCTAAATTACAGCTCCAAATTAATTGAAAAAATTAGAAGAATCAAATTTACAAAAAATTATAAAATTGTAGTATTGTTGAAACATTTTTAAAAATTGAGTCTAATTTGCAACAAGATTCAAAAATATGGATTTTGAATTGTAATTATCTGTTAACAGTATTTGTTAATAATTTTATTACTAAAATTAAAAACAAGAAAATAGTGATGATCTCATTGCTTGTATGAAATCCTCTCATTACTGAAATCACACGTGTGGGGCAGAACTCAAACCGTTATTTCGTAAGCCAATTTAATAAACACATTTCACGTCCGCATACCCCAAAACACACAGCGAGCGCACACAGACTCGCGGACGCCGGCAGAAATCAGCAAAATTGAATCCTAGCTTGCTATTTTGGCTCGAAAAGTGGAAATTTTCTAGTTTTCCTGACTCCGTGGAATTGATTCTAGTGTTTCCTTATTTTGAGCTGCGAGAAATTCTAAATCTTTGCTCTGAAAAAGCTGGCGATGGACTGCGAGCCGTACGACAGTAGTGGTTAGTGATTTTCTTAACCCTAAGGGTTAGCTCATGCTAAAAATTTAGGTTTTGCCAGTTTTTTATTTGACTTATTTGGGTTCGGAATGTAAAGTGTAATTGGATTAGGGTTTTTAAGTTAGATGCATTGTTGTATTAGTACATTGTGATGCCTGTAGTTATATTCACAATCCTAATAAGTTTTAGATTTTCAGTTCTAAAATTTTCCTCAAAGAGTGAATATCATTGATTTTGCTTGCTCACTTCATCAATTTCTGGGAAGTGTTTGAATTTTGAAATCATCTATTTGGAGAAAAATGTGGCCAGGAGCTCAAAAAGCATTCCTTTGTTTGTTGACTTCCTTCTGGTCCATAATTCTGTTAGTTCTAAATTTATGTCGATTTCGGTATTTAGAGTTACCTTTTTTGCTATTCCAAGCTCCTGATTTGATCGATATTATGATTCTTTTAGTTACTTTGACAATGTCTTTGAAGTTTGTAGCTGTCTTCAAAATTTTCTTAAGGTTATTAAAATTTGGATAGAACTATTAAATTAGTGGTTTGGAATAGTGAAAATATAGAGGAAAAATAATCATACTGTTTCATTTATGGGTGCTTTCTCTGCATGGACTGAGAGTTCTAGATCCTCAATCCACATTCCTCTGATAGAATCTTGTGTATGGATCACTGGTTTTGCTGCTGGTGGTTGCTTATAATTTTGTATCTAGATAGTTTGTGTAGGTATAAAGATGGACTTTGTGGAGTATAATTGAGATCTTATTCCACATTAAAGTATATTTATTTTCTTATTCTCATTCTTTTCTGGAGACGGATGTAGGGATGCACATGATTAATAAGAAAGTAACTGGCCAATGGATTTTCAATATATCACTATCCTGTACTCTTGAGTTACTTCTTATTGCTTTGGGGCACATCCCTTTCACTTAACATAGCTGGTAACTGAAAACACTACCATCCTATTTCAAAATAAATGCATATTGTCGATGAACAAGTAGTCACGTACAACTTTTTCTTTAGTAAGGTTTGTTTTCTTCTTCACCTGTCTTATACAATAAGCACGAACTAGCTGGATAACTCATCTCAGTGTTTCATTAGTTACTCAATATGACCAACAACTTGGATTCTGGCATTTCTGTCATATATTTGTTACGTCTATAGTCTAAAGTTCTGATTCTTATCTGGCATGGGCTATTATGATCCCCCGATCTTTGTAGTTTTATAAACTTAGATGATATCTCTTCAAGTGCCAGACTACTTTTTGGTTGTTATGTTTATAGTCCCCGTCTGTGACAAACATTTTTCTCCTCTCTTTCCCATTGATTCTGTGTCAGGAACTGATGATGATTTTCCTCCACCACAACAAAATACAAATAGAATGTCAAGAGGCGGCCGCATTTCTGGTAATGGAAGGCCTGCCGCCTTGAGTTCTCACCCATTTCCGCGGATCCATGACGGGACTGACATGGAAGCTAAAATTCACCAGCTCGAGCAAGAAGCATACAGTTCAGTTCTAAGAGCCTTTAAAGCTCAAGATGATGCCATTACTTGGGTACTATTTGTATATATGACGTGAATCTAATGTGGCTTATTTCTTTCATCAGATCTAAAGGTTTATGTGTCTGCTCAATGAAATGTATTTTCTTCAGGAGAAGGAAAGTTTAATTACAGAGCTTAGGAAAGAGTTAAGATTATCAAATGAGGAGCACAGAGATCTTCTCAGTAGGGTTAATGCTGATGAAACAATCAGACGAATAAGGTGTTTTACATAAAATAAGAGCTGTTAAAAAGTCACTCCCAAGTTTAATTTGTAAATGATCATTTTTTGGTTATGAGAATTTGGGAATACTGTCAGGGAGTGGAGGCAATCAGGGGGGCTCCAGCAAAGCATTCATGGTGCCAGTCAACCAGTACATGATGCAGTGCTGAGTCCGTCCATCTCAGCTTCTCGTAAAAAGCAAAAGATAGCCCCACAGTATCCTTCTGTATCTCTTGGTGGGCCATCTCCTTCTTTCCACCCACAGGCAATTGCTATAACAAACCAGCCGCCCTCCTCAGCCGCCAAGCGTGGACCTATAGGAGGGACAAAAGGCAAAAAGCACAAATCTGTGAGTTGGAAATTTTTATCACTAATTTTTGTCTGCTATACCTAGACTGTTGCTATTTTTTCAATAATCTGCCTTATTTGTCAGATACCACCTGGTTCATCAACGAAAATCCGGCAGCCCTCCGGGCCGGCTGGAAGAGGTCAATTTGGTAACTGCATTGGGGGCCTTCCAAATGAGCGGCCACAAGGTTCTTTTGATCCATTAATTGGACGGAAAGTCAGAACCAGATGGCCCGATGATAATAATTTTTATGAAGCTGTTATAACTGATTACAATGCAGTTGAGGTATATCCACCTCTTTATAACTATGGACCCTTCCCTTCTCTTCATCAATTTCTTAAGTTAGCTCTATGTTATTTTCCAGGGTCGACATGCTCTTGTTTATGACATAGGTACTGATTTTGAAACATGGGAATGGGTCAACCTAGCTGAGGTAGATACCTTTATTTTTTCTACATTATAGAATCTCAAAATTGCATGTTTGCTTGTGTTATCTATTATGTTTTCATATGTGTGATCCAATATAATTGGATTGATTTCTTAAGCTATGTTGTTAGAGTACCTTCCTATGAGTTGGATACTAATCATACTATATATCAGTGCCACTGCAATGATCTACTTGCTACATTTCTAAAGTTGCGTGGTGCCAATCCACCAACTGATTGAACTCCATTGGTTCTTGTCACTTATTTTATGTGTCGTTATTTACAAATGGTGCAAATATGCATATTTTGTTTTACTGCTTTATTGGCCTTCACATCGTGTTCTTCCCTTTGATAACATTATTTAGAGTGACCAAGTCATGTATTTCCATCAAAGATGTGTTTTTATATAATGAGAGTATCAAAAATCAGATCTCGAGCCTTTTGTGTGAGGATAATAAGTTCCACTCCAGGTAGTTGTCATAATCTAAATTTTAATTTTGCTTATATCTACTGGTTAGGATGTACTCATGATTAAGGACATGTTTATAGTATCTCCTATTTTCCTTGTGCAGTTCATGTTACATAACAGATTTGTAAAAGTTTGCATTACTGGATTTATCAAAGCAACGCAAACTTTTGGCTTTTGTGGTTCTGTCTCATGTAATTCTATGGAACTTTCCCGTTACAGGATGTCAACTATGAGATAGAGTATCTCTTATGTTCTATCTAAGCCTCATAGCAAAAGCTAGGAGTAATAAAAATCCTCAGGAATGAGAAGAAGAAACAGAAGCCTAACTGACTAGTTAAATGTGGGATTATTGACGTTTATGACTATCAATTTAGTGGGAAAGTTTGACATGGATTACTCTATCGAGTTCTTTTTGCCAAGGTGCTTTATGTCCTTGGAACTATTAATAGGAGAAAAAACTTGCAAGCAGAAGAATTAAGATTGATAGATGTTAAACTGTTTCCTGGGGATAGCCTCAACCTGATGCTTTTGCATTTCCACCGTAGATATCTCCGGGAGATATTAAGTGGGATGGTGAAGACCCTGGGATTTCTTGTCATGGCGGTTATGGTGGACCTGCTCGTGGGATTGGCCGACCTCTTGGACTAGATAATGCTCCAGGTTCTGGAAGAGGAAGGGGTTTACCCAAAGGCCAGTCCAGGAAAGACGTTCCACCATCCCAAAATGGCATCGGAAAGAAAAGACTGGATGACATTCAGTTGCTTCATACTGAGACTTTGATTAAAGAGGTATGCAGTGGTGGTCTAGTGTCCACTTATTTGATTAGCTAAATGTTGATCAAGTTTTAATAATAGGTGGAGAAGGTTTTTAATGCTAGTCATCCACACCCTGTTGAAATTGATAGGGCAAGGGTCTAGTCTCCACTTATTTGATTAGCTAATTGTTTATCAAATTTGAATGTTGGTAGGTGGAGAAAGTTTTTAATGCTAGTCATCCAGACCCTGTTGAAATTGACAGGGCAAGGAAAGTTCTAAAGGTTAGAAAGCACTTCATTCTTTGCAAATTGATTTCATGTGTATTTTGTCTTTCAGATGGGTTCAAATGTTCAATTCTTATGATACAGGAACATGAACTTGCTCTCAGTGATGCCATTGCAAGGTTTGCGGATTTATCTGATGGTGAAAGTGGTATGCTTTGCACTGTCTTTTTTAAGCTTTCCTACATTTTTTAATCACTGGCAGTTAGATATATATAATTTTACTTTGCCACTCCATTCCATGGGCATCTTGTGCTACTGACTTACATTTCAGTCAATATGAACCCTTTCATCATTTTAAGTTAATCTTGGGTGGAAAGGGCTAGGCAAAAGACATAGCCCTTAGTAATTATAAACTTAGCATCTCGTCTTCCCAACAGATACTTGATGTGCAGAGTGGTGAATGAAATTCATCATTTGAAAGGAAATATGAAAATATCAAAGGGGGATTTCTTTTCTGAAGGAGAACAGTGAAATAATTTATCAGGAAACAGAATAAATAATTGTATGCTAAGTCTCTAACCAATCCTATTATTTCAGTTGAAGAAAACAAGCCCTTGCTCATTAGGTTGTAAGGTGATATATTAGCTTAGAAGGCAAAGAAAAGATCAACAAACCCAAAAGCGTTGCTCATTAGGTTGTCTCTTTGGTGGTTAAATTTATCATGAGAAAATGATGGATAAGAAAATTCTCTCCCTCTAAATCCCTCCTTTCTTTTCCATCATTTTTTATCAAAAAAAAATAAAAAAATCACCATTCTTATTCAAGCACTCCAAGGAGGGAAAATATTTTATTATGAGTCATATGGTGTGATAATATTTTTCCCAGTGAAAATGAGGAATAAGAAAGTGTGAAATTCTTTTTTTATAGAAAAAGATGGAAAAGAAATGAGGGATTTAAAGGGAGAGAATTTTTCTTATCCCACCTTTTCTCATGATAAATTTGACCACCAAAAAGAACACACATTTAGAACATAAGGCCTTGGAGAGACTGTTTTAGCAAAGGATCAAAATGCACTACTAGTATTTTTCTTTAATCAGCAAACAGAAACCCTGAAGCTCGTCTATGAATACTCAGCTGAATGGTTTTGTATTTGGTATTGGCAGTGTTTATTAAGATGGCAGTGTTATTGTAGAACTGTTTGATAAACTTTTAGAAGTCTTCCCTCGTGCTGATATTTTTTTGAAAAAGGTGCCTACAGTTCACTTAGTTCCAACTAGGCTCAAACAATTCAGTTTGCTCGGTTTTACACACGATGCTTGTTCCATGATGTCCAAACACTAAATTTTGCAAAGTTAATTTTTGCTAGATTTTGTATTTTCTTTGTGCATTGTGTTCCACTAAATAGTTTCCTTTATTTCTCTTTTGGTGATTGCTTATGACAGAAGAAGGTGGTCGCTTCTTACATGGCCAAGCACTGGACCAGGCATAACAACACCAGTCATGATATTTTGGGATGAAGGAGGGGTGGAGATTGGAGATAAATTGCCGTTTAGGGCTAGAATCAAGTACTGTAACTAATATCGAAATGGTAGAATCGATTTAGGGCTGTTGTATTATGCCATAATTCAGGTTACATTCCCTAACATTATGATTGTTTTTTAGTCCGGTAATTTAGAATATAAGCCAAGTCTGTAGGTGCGTGGGCCTTTTTGTTCTTAAATTATAGTCTGTAAAATATTAGATGTGACGTTTAACATGTGGTATGTAAAAATTTTGTTCATGTGGAAATATTAAGTCTCTCCTCATTTTAGCTTTCAAAAAAGGGAAATAAAACTCTCTTATGCTTGAGGGCATCCGCAATGGGTCTTGGCGTCGTTCCGTTCCAAAGGGACGAGCCGGCATGTTGCAGATGGTTGGGCAGGACTGGCGGCACACAAGAGGGCGAGCCAGCTCGCCGCTCGCCTTTACCTTCTGCTCTGGCAAGGTAGCCCACTCGCTAGACGTGCAAAGTGGTCAAAAAGAGTGTTCGATTTTTTATTTTTCTATATATAAAAATTTGTTTAATTTAGATAGGAAACAAATGTCTAGCTTAGTGAAAATGAGTGTTTTGAAAGGTGAAAGTGATGGGTTTGACCTAGAACCACTCCCTTTTTGGTTGCCTCTATCTTAGTTTATTTTTTGGCTTTTTTGTTATTTTTCATTTTTGCACTTTTTTATTATTTTAATGCATTATTTTTTATTTTATTTTTCATATTTATTTATATTTTAATTTTTAATGAAATTCATATTTCTAAATTATTTGCATATCAATTTAATTAATACATTTATATATATATAATTGTGAATTATATGGAACAAGAAAGCATTTTAATTATGTATTGTAGGATCTTAATTTTTTTATTTTAATTAAGTAATTTCTTTTAATTTTAATGAAATTCACATTTTTAATTAAATTGCACATTCAATTTAATTAGAATATATAATTATTATAAGACATAAGAAATTATTTAAAAAATATAAGATGAGACTCATGAATAATGAAAGAGAAAGAATGGACAAAAGATATGGTTTTAGGTGTTAGGACATTAGCAATAAAATTTTCAATTTCGTAATTTAATTTCGAATTTTGTTAAAATAAATTAAATAACATAATTAAATTTCTAAAATTATATTGCTGAAATTCGAAAAATTGAATTAATTAAAATCATAAATTACATTATAAAAAACAAATAAATTACATAAATTAAAATTCTAAATTATATCAATTAAAATCCTAAATTATATTATTCTATTCTAACTCAAATCCAACTGCTTCCTCAAATTGATAATAAGAAGGTGGTGGTTCCCGGCTTGTTCCTGTGTCATTTTAAACGTGTAATAAGAGTTGGCTTCGAAGAACAACTTATACAAGGCGGCGTTGTTCGTTCCTTCTAGTGCGCGCATCATATTACTTATCTCATTCGTTGCTCCAGTGCTTGAGGATGTCACACTCCCCTTTCGTTTACGTTTCGTCGCCTTCTGGCCAATGGGGCTGCTCCTACTTGGCTCCTTTCTCGGAACAAAGTCGGGGTCGGCCTCTCCGCTCGTGCTAAATTGTCCGTCGGAGGTACGCTTTGTTCGCTTCGGTCCGGCCAAACCGTTGTCCGCCCACTTTTCACAATGGCAAACCTTAAGTTTTAATATACTTGAACGACTTCTTGTTCCCTTTCAAGTAGGTGAAATGTGCATCCTTCAAAATGTCCAACTCACTTGCCACTCTTTCTTTCCTTTCAATCGCGTTGTAGATAGTGCAAAATTTGGAGAGTTCGGGGTTGACTCTCTAGTAGTGGCCTTGAACCATAAGAGTCGTGTGTTCGGCTACCTAATTGTACTTGTTGGCAACCTTCGTCCAGAACGACGATCCCTTTTGTTGGTTGTCGTAGATCGCGTCTTCGCTAACATCGACGTATACTTCAAAGATGGGCATTGTTTCGTCACCGAGTATGCAACTCAGACTTCAACCTTGGACCTCTCCGCCTCGTCGGATATGTTGATGACGACGAGTCAAGATAAGGAGAGTCGGAACCCGCCAGTTGAGAAGCGCCGAAAATATTTGGATCGTATCCAAATATGGTTTAATCGATCCCTTGCAATTAACAAATGTTGAATCACGGCTTGATGGTTGGAAGTATTGGGAAAGTTAGATATGGTGAAGAAAAATGAAATTTTGGAATAGATGAAATAGATAAGATCGGTGTGAAGAATGAAGTGTAGGTGTTGGGATATTTATAGAAGACAATATAAAAAAATTTGAAAAAGGGCCATTTTTTAGCGATGGGAATAAAAAAATTAAAAAATTATTTTTAAACTAGTCGTGGCCGGCCGTTTAAAAATATCAATTTTTTTTAATCATTTTTTCAATAAAAAGAAAAGAAAATTAAAAAGTTAAAGTAATAGCCAAACGCGGGATAAGGCGTGTCACACACTCGTGCTTTGATTGGGCGTGAGGAGCGAGTGCGCGTTATGTGCGCGAGAGGGCGGAGGACGGCCTGCAAGCTTTAAGGACGGCTGCGAGCCATCATTACCAATGCAATAAAAAGTTGTATGGCCTTCATCCAATGGATGACTAAGGGATGGCTAATGCAATCTACAACTCAACTCCAAATTTTTAGACACAACTCCACTTATCAATTATAACGTTAGCATTTCAAATTTCAGCCACATCACCGACTACCAGTCACAAAATTTTAGCCACAACTTCACAGTCTCCATTTTATCAAATTCAACAATTTTTCATTAATCTCCAATTTCATATATTTATTTAAATTGCGATATTTGTAAATTTAAAATAATTGATTAAAAAATTGAAAATTACTTCGCTAAAATTTCTAAAATTACATAATTTAAATACTAAAATTACATAATTTAAATTCCTATAATTACTTACTTAAAAATAAAAAAACTACATTAATCCTAGTTTGCGTGCAAGTAGCCGGACTACGACTTCATGTTGTTGTTGTTTGGCTTCAGTTATCGTTTATGTGTCTCTGTGAAGAGCTTTTAAGTACGACATGATCATCATTGGTTCACCGGTCGAACCAGTTTTGTCGGAAAAGCCGGGAAACTTCTCTTCCACCGCGAGTGCACTACTCTCTGTCGACGAAGGCTTCATCTTCGCCTTCTTCTTTGCCACTTTGTGACCCATGGAACGGCTCTCACTCGGCGCCGACTCTATGTTCAAACTCTCATCTATCTCGACATTCAAATCAATGGCATCATCATCCTGCTGGATGAGTATTGGCCAGATGCGGAGAGCTTCGTTCTTTTGGGGCTAGATGAAGTACCGCCATAAAACATTGGGTGGCTTCGAAAAACTGTCCACACGTCTCGTACTTGAATAACTTTCTTTAATCATTGTAAAAAGTAGGGATGTCAATCGGGTCAGCCCATTGGCTTTTAGGTCAGTCCTATCGGGTTACGGGTTAATCGGGTGAGGGCTAGTCGGGTTGGAATTTTATCGGATTAGAAATTTTCAACCCTAACCCTAAATGTTCAGGTTTTGGGCAAGCCCAACAAGCTAATCAGGTTATAAGCAAACGACAAAAATTCATTTATGCATTTTTTATTCTTAGGAATTCTATATTTATTATATATAAACATATACAAAATTTAAATATATAAATCATATAACAAGCATAAAATTCAAAGTGTAGGACATTCAAAAAAAGTCAAAGATTACATATTCGTTTAACAATAGTTTTGCTTCATAGAATCAAAGAGTTTCAGACCAATAATCTTTGAAGCTTCAAGTTTCAACTTCATAATTCACTTCAAACTCATAGTCTTCAAACATTTCACTATCTATTAAAAAAATTATAATATTAAAATATAATATAGTTTGATAATTTATAATTT
>JAYDZE010004163.1:0-10817 GCA_034509125.1 Monilaria moniliformis
TTCTCATTAATGGGAAATAAGGTTTTACAAAATACAAAGCAGCTCGAAGCTTGCTTTTCAGTATATACCCTAACAGACATTCCTTGGCATCTTGTATGCCGTTCGATATGCCCAAAGCATGTCATCGAGCTTTATACTCCAATATTTTCTCGAGACTCCAACGGTCTTTTCAAGGATATTCTTGATCTCTCAGTTCGACACTACAGCTTGACCATTTGCTTGGGGATGGTATGGACTGGGCAACCTATGATGCACTCCATACTTTTTAAGTAGGCCTTCAATTTGCCTATTGCATAAATGCATTCCTTGATCGCTGGTTATTGCCCTTGGGATTCTTATCGATTGAAGATTGTGGATTTGACGAACATTAATACTTCTTTTGCTTCGTTGGTCCTGGTAGCCTTTGCTTCCACCCACTTTGATACGTAATCCACGTCGAGTAATATGTAGCTATTCCTGTACGAACTAGGCTTCGACCCCTTCTTCCCCAGCAAGTATTTGAGTGCTGAGTGATTGGTATAGACCACAACTATCGAACCTAGCAAATACGGTCGGAACTTTTCAAAAGCGAAGATTACGGCCAAAACCTCATTCTCCATTGTATCATAGTTCCTCTGAGCTTGATTCAATTTCTTGGAGGTGTAACGTATAATATGGATTTCTCTTCCACTTTCTAGCCGAAAATGGCTTCAACGGCATAATCACTTGCATCGCACATGATTTCGAAGGGATGGTTCATGTCTGGCCCTTGCATGATCGATGCGATGGCCAGCTTGTACCTTAATGCTTCAAACACTGCTTGGCATTGGTCATCAAACTCAGACGGAACAACATTTTGCAAAAGTCGAGTGAGTGGCCTAGCTATGCGGGCAAAAGATTTGACAAACCTTCGGTAAAATCCCGCATGGCCTAGAAATCCTCGAACTTCTCTTTGATTTGTTGGGTAGGGTAATTGTGAGATAACCTCCACCCTTGCCTTGTCAACCCTGATTCCTACTTTGGACAACAAGTGTCCTAACACTATTCCTCCATTCACCATAAAGTGGCATTTTTCGTAGTTTTAGACCAAGTTCTTTTTCTCACATCTTGCCAACACTGCATCTAAATTTTAGAGGCATCTTTTCAATGTCTCCCCATAAACTGTCAAGTCGTCCATAAAAATCTCCATACATTCTTCAATCATATCCGAAAATATACTCATCATATACCTTTGGAAGGTTCCAGGAGTATTGCACAATCCATATGGCATTCTTCGGTAAGGATACGTTCCAAATGGTCAGGTGAAGGTGGTCTTCTCTTGATCATCAAGATTTACAAAAATTTGAAAATAACCATGATACACGTCCAAGAAACAAAAGAACTTCTTTTCAGCCAATCTTTCTAACATCTGGTCGATGAAAGGCAGGGGAAAATGATCCTAGCAACTTGTGGCGTTCAGCTTGCGGTAGTTAATACACATATGCCAACCAGTTACTAGGCGTGTAGGTACCAACTCATTGCGCTCATTTGCCACCACTTGTATTATGGATTTCTTGGGCACCATGTATACCGGACTAACACATTTACTATCCGAGATAGGGTAAATGATACCCATATCTAACAGCTTCAAAATCTTCTTAAGCACTACCTCTAGTATGTTGGGGTTTAATTTCTTCTGCAGGTCTCTTTGGGGTTTGGCATCATCCTCCAAATATATGTAGTGCATACATATGTCACGGGTGATTCTCACCAGGTCAGCTAGTGTCCACCCAATGGCCTACTTGTGTTTGCTTAGCACTTGGATCAATTGCTCTTCTTGCTCCAAATTCAACTTGTTGTTGTTGATCACCAGTTGAGGTTTGAGCTCTTGTAGGTTAGGGTTTAATCAAGCTCTTGCGGGAGTGGTTTGAGCTCCAAGGTTGAAGATTTTTCTGCCTTCGTTGTTGAATCAACTCGAGGCAAGCAACTGGGCAGTTTGGTGGTCTCCTCCTCATGTTCAGGCTTTGTCACGATACAAAGCCTCAGAATCCCAGCTTCAATCTCTTTGTCAGTGAGTCACTTCATTGCTCATCTGCAAAAATTCCGTCTCAAGGTGGCCATGGACTAACAGGTCAATAGCATCCACAGACTGGACATTTTCTATGTCCATTCGTCTTTTCATAGTTTTATCAATATTGAAGGTATACTTATCGCCATGATAATCCAAACAAATGGTTCCATCAAACATATTAATTATTAATTTTGCAGTCCTAAAAAATGGCCTTCTTAACAGTACACCACTGGAACCACCAAGTGTGGTTTCATTCATTTTTATCACATAGAAGTCTGCCAGGTATAAAAATTCGTGCACTTTCACTAAAGTATTTTCCAGCATTCTCTCTGGGCATATACAAGTCCTATTTGCTAACTGATAACTACCCTAGTCTCGATTAACTCCACTCCAGTCAGGCTGTTGTACACAGATAAAGGCATGACATTTATTGAAGCACCTAAATCACAGATAGCATGCTCAATCAAGACATCCCCAATTTCTATGGGCAGCGAGAACGTACCTAGATTCGCGCTCTTCGCAGCTGGTTTCTTCATATTAATGGCTGACACATTCTCCCTGATCACAATCTTCCCTTCTCCTTTGGACTTCCCGGCAATAAAGTCTTTGACGAACTTGCCCAGAGGTGAAATTCTCGAGGCTTGGAGTAGAGGTAGATTGATCTCAAGCTTGCTGAATATTGTCATGAAATAGAATGGATCCTCCTTGGGCTTCATTTTTTTCAAACGGCTAGGATAAGGTAGCACTCTTTTTGCTTCCAGATCGACTGGTTTGTTTGAATCTTCTTCCCCACTTTCTTGGATTTCATTCTGGTTCTCGGTTGGCTACTTCACTTTCGTCTGACTTTTCTGGTGGATCTCCTCCTTTGGGACCCTCTAACTCCAGTCCTGATCTCAATGTAATCTTGTTCACATTTTTTCTATGCAGTTGCTAGACTAGGGCAGGGATCCTCCCTTCATTTCCCCTTAACTCATTCATAGCTACTCGCAACTGGGTCATTTGCCTTGTCAGGGTCTCCAGACTTGCCTTCTGCTCCTTTTGAACATCTTAGGATTTATGCACAACGTCGTGTCTTAAAGACTCCGTGCAGGTCTAGGCTGCCATTGGTGTGGGTAGTTATTATGAGGATGGAACTTTCTTTGGTGAGGTGGATGGTATGGTTGGTGTTAATTCTGGGCGGAGCTTGATAATTCTGTTGGTTTTGGAAAGGAGGATGGTTATTTGGGCTTGGATATGTGGTTGTGGTTGGATCTGATTTGGCTACTGAGTCGGCACTGCCCACTTGAAGTTAGAATGGTCTCTCCATCATGGATTGTATGCGGGCGCAAATGGGTCCCTTCTTTCCCTTGATTAGGTCATTTGCCAATAGCATTGGTTTTGGCTATTGCATCTATTTTCTCCATTTTGCAATAAGGCAAAGTGTGGCCCTGTTTTCTGCATGCTCGATCTTTTCTTCCAGCTCCTCCGTGCTTGCGCTGGCGTGCGCTGCCCTTCTCAATAGTCTGACATGTGGCTCTTCATACTCCCTTGTTGCATCAACTAAAGTTTGGATCACCCTTCTTACTTCACTCACTCGCCTTATGAAAAAACCTCATCCACATGAGGAGTTTGCTAAGTTCTTCGATTTCAAGTTCATTCCTTGATAAAAATACTGAAGGATATCGCCTTCGGATAAGTTATGATTCGGCCAACTATCCACCAGCCTCTTGGTCTGCCCTAGTACGTGTTCAAGGACTCATCGAATCATTGTTGGACTTCAGTGGTTTTCTTCTTTAGGGCATTTGTTTTCGTAGCTGGGATGAAATACTCAAGAAAAATCTTCTTCATCTCCGACCATGTTTCAATGGAATCCGGTGGCAAGCTGGTGAACCAAGCATTTGCTTTACCCGATAGAGTAAAAGGTAGCGCCGCAAGGAAAATTACTCTTCGGTCACCCCAAAACCCAAAACCCTAAAACCCTCTTAATAAACTCACTCAAGAAATTGTATGGATCTTCATTCGTCTTTTTATAAAACTTGGGTAACACATTCCACAATGCTAGCTTCATCTCGATGGGCGGCCTGCCTTCAGGAAGTTTAATGGGAGTTAGGGGATCCTCCATCAGATGACACGTGTGATCTTCATCTCGGTCAGCCATTCTTCTATTGGGATTCGTCACTTGGTTTTGGATCAACACTAGCTCTTCTTTTTCTTCAGACGTTGAACCTACAGATAGGGCAGCGTACAACCCGACCTTTTCCTTGGCTAAATCCCGCGCTCTTTTCGACCTCTTCTCGATTCTTTCGATTACAAGGTCGAAAAGAAATTGCGGACGGGAAGACCTTTTCATAAACTGAAAGCAAGGAAAAAGGGAAAAAAATATATTAGAAGGGATATTTACACAAAACACACTCAAACAACAAAGTACGCCAGTCCCCGGCAATGGCGCCATTTGATGCGGAAGGTTTGGATGAGTTCGTGTTGTCATTGGAACACGCTAGGTCCATCAAAGAATTTGTGTAGTTCCCCCTCTCCTTATGTATACTAGATTAGTATCCGCAAGTAGGGTTTGTCGATCCCACGAGGACTGGTTACTTGCCCAGGTTGAATGTGTGTTTTGGAAGGTTGGTGATGCCGCCACACATTTATGTTGTGGGAAACTACCTACTTAAGTACGGAAAATTACCTACTCACTTAACACAAATAAGTTAACTACACACATTCAAGAAATTAAACATACTAAAGAGGAACTAATTTCTAAAAAGTAATTAAGCCTGAAAAGTATAACTGCTTAGGTGCACTAGTGGTACTCTGCAAGGTAGTACTACTAATTAAAGCTGGAAAAATAAGCTAAAGCCAATTCTAATTTACGGTTATGCATTGCAGGGTTTGCGGTCCCCCTTAGACACTTGGCACTAAACTCTTGCAGTGCTCAGACGTACTATGTTGGACCACTCCAACTCTCCCTCCGTCCCTTCCAAGCTATATCTCTTAGAACTGGGAGTTATGGAGTCGCCAGACTGAACTTACGGTGGTGTTCATTTTAGCTAAAATAAACTAAATACCGAAAATAACACCTAATAAAGAGAAACTAATTTCTAAAAAGGGACTAAGCCTGAAAACATACTAAAGAGGAACTAATTTCTAAAAAATAACTAAACCTGAAAAGTATAACTGCTTAGGTGCACTGGTGGTACTCTGCAAGGTAGTACTACTAATTAAAGCTGGAAAAATAACCTACAGCCAATTCTAATTTACGGTTATGCATTGCAGGGTTTGCGGTCTCCCTTAGACACTTGGCACTAAACTCTTGCAGTGCTCGGACGTACTATGTTGGACCACGCCAACTCTCCCTCCGTCCCTTCCAAGCTATATCTCTTAGAACCGGGAGTTATGGAGTCGCCAGGCTGAACTTCCGGTGGTGTTCATTTTAGCTAAAATAAACTAAATACCGAAAAAAACACCTAATAAATGCCTAACTGATGGGTGGTAAAATATACGTATCTAAACCATTTAATGCACATGGAAGGAAATTAAAAAGCATAAAGTATTCGGACAGAAGATAGAACTTCCTTAGGATAAAGGATAAACGTCTAAGTTATTCATAATACATAACTACAAATTGCAGCTACAAGCCCTATTGTCTAGAACTAAACATGGAGACTTACGCTACGCATAATACTTAAACAATGAAAGCAGCAAACGAGATTCGACACTTAGCATTTTGAACACAAAGACTACGCTATTTAAAAAGCTTCAAAACAAAATTTGGCAAACAGGACTTAACTACTGATATTCAAAATATAAAGATAAACGATTAGTCTTGCTTACAAACACATTTGCTACAAACCGAAAAGATAACTACTAGTAACAAAGTGTTCAAATGTTTCAACTTCTTCACAAGTGAATGTAACAGAAGGGCTTAAGGATCTGTGGCTAAGGATCGGAGCTGGGTAAAACCGAGGACTGAGGTCGTTCTCTGTCAAACTCGATCGCAGTTCTCTACGTCTTTTCCATCTCTCTCCCGGAAACTCTAACACTTGGGATTTTGCGGTGTGAAACTTGTGGAATCGAAGCCATCTTTTTGGCCTCTCCTCTCGTTTATATACCCGCTTCTTATGGTATGTACGAAACATTTTCCTGTGCCCGTGCCCTCACAATCCTTATATTATTCTGAGGCTAGCATTCGTCAAATGTGATCTTCTCAAAGTGTTTAGCGCCTGATCCTGCTTGTCGTTGATGTGTCACCTAGCCAGCTCGCTGGTCTTCCATGCTTGTGATTTCCATTATTCAGCTTTCCACCACCACCACTTTTGCTCAACCCCAGGCCATTTCTCAACATTCCTTGTTCTCCTGCACTAATTTAATACCTTTTGGGTAGAATATGTCGTGATTTCCTGAGTTTTCAACCAAAATTAATGGCTGTAATCTGGCCTGGTCATGGCTCACAAGGAGGCTCAATCCTAATCCTCATAGGAATCCCCATCTTAGCCCACAACCCCTATAAATTGGGAGTACAATGTGAAAATCAGAGCATCTCCACACACTAAGAAAATTGCCACGCCCACATACTGATAGGCGAGTTTTTGTGTTGTTTACATATTGCTTTGTTTTTCGTTTCCTACCTACTATGAGGCTCGTTAGTATATTATCCATCAAATTTTCGAGTCATGAGAGTGAATAAGTTATAGATTTCTACGGTTGAATTGTTGGTGGAGTGATGGGAGTTGCAAGCAAACAACATCAATAATCAAATAGAGGATTATGCATAAAAGGTGAATTAGTTGAACTATAGGAGCATGATATGGCTAATTAAATTTCGTATTTTCCTTTGTTCTATAAACACTCTAGTAGATAATTATATTAGAATTACATGAGCAATTGAAAATTTAATCCCATAATTCTGATATTTGAATTCTAGTTGCTTTTCTATTATATCTATAAGTTCTTGTCTGTATTAAATTAGATATAGAACTATTAGATTTTTCATGTAGTTTGTCTAATCTATATTGCAAATTGGAATGCATGTTTTTCATTTTAATTTCGTCTTTGGGATTGCTTAGTCTATCATACGCTTGTAACCTACAAGGGTTGAACATGGTAGATTAGGATTTTTTTTTTTCATGTAATTAGACAACAAATTCAATTTGGGATAAGGAGCACGAAGAACGGAGATTGGCAACCGAGCCACGACATGACACTCGGTGTCTTGTCGTGGAGCTCCACCCGACGGCCCATCTATAGCACGATAATGGGCTAGAGCACCAAGGACATCAGCGGGCAAACGCATCATGTGCAGGGTGCTGACGGCATTGCGTACGGTGAGTCAAGCCTGTAACAGGCCAGTGGTAGCGGGCATCGAGGCATGGGCATCGAGACATGGCACGATCGCTAAGAGACGAGGTCGGGGGGAAGGCGCAAGACACCAAGCTGGTCTTGGCGACCCTCGACATCCGATGGCGGCAACGCGTAATAGGTTTGCGCAATGGACGATGGGCAAGGAATGAGTGCTAGTGTCGAGCAGCCGTTAGCGAGGATCAAAATTAGCGCGCAAGGTACCTAGGAGGATGACAAGCGAAAGGTGGCTTCGGGAACTAAAGCGCATAGCGCCTGAGCGGCTTTTGGTGTGGGACTCTGATATTGCTTGGCAGCAGGACACGCAGCGCGCAAGGGCGTCGGGAGATGCGCATGATTGACCTTGCGGGCCTCGGCGCTAGGAGACGGTGATCGGATGATGATTCATGGTTGGCATCGGGCGCGACGATGCCCGGCCAGCAGGGCCCGATCACCCGCAGCAAGAGCAGCAACGTGCGGTGCACGGTAGGGTACGATCATCGGGCCCGACCCAGCAGCAGCCGATGGAACCCAGCGCACGGGCGCACATGCACTCTGTGGACCAGTAGCGGTGAGGATATTTTCTGGCAGTGGCATTTTCCGGCGACTTCCACGGAAGTGACAGCAATAGAATAGTGGTAGTGGCAACGACGATTTGATTGTTCTGGATAGGGTTGAACCCTATCTCGATAATTACAAGATAATTATCTGAGTTTGGATAATTTTACCATGTTTATTAGATAATTGTTGTGTTTATCTGTTAATTTGGTAATTTTTGGTTTAATTATGTGATATATGTTATCATTTGATTTACTTTATCTACTAACATGATAATTATCTAAAAAGCTTATTTTTTAAAATGACTAAGCGATAATTATAATTGAAGTTATCTTTGATAAATATGGAATTATATATGGTCTCAATATATTGGTTTTTATATGAAGTGGTTTTCTTGGGGTCAGTAATCGATCAGATTGTGTGGCTTACTTGATCTTTGATTATTACAAGTTCTCATGAGTTAACTTCCAACCATAGCTGTAGAATATTATTAGCCGTAATGTGCCTCTCTGCTGTAGGCTTACTAAAAACCTATTTAAATTGTGATTAGTAATCGATTAGACTATGCATTTAGTTGTTTGTGACTTGTGACTGATTTGTATCAAGAATGTTATGTAACAATATGTCATTCCATCCGCTTGCTTTGATTTTCAAAGAAAATAAATTTGAGGGAAATAATTATATTGATTGGAAAATAAATTTTGATATTATCTTAATCACTTAAGACATTAAGTTTGTTCTCGAACAATCTTGTCCATATGTGCCTGTTACTAATGGCTGACATGCAGTTAATGAAACTTATCAAAAGTGGCGGAAGGCTAATAAGATGTCGCGGTGTTACATTTTGGCATCTATGTCAAATGTATTGCAAGATCAGCATAAGTCTTGCGAACTACTACCGAGATGATGTTGAACCCGAATAACCTATTTGGGCCACAAAATCATGCGACCAAGTCTTGGAAATACGATCATGAATGTGACCATGGAAGAAGAAACATCTGTGAGGGACCATGTCCTCAAGATGATGGGCTATCTCAATAAGATAGAGATATTATGAAGGATGTTTGACGCGACCTCCCAAGTTGATATCATCAGGTAGTTTTCAGCAGATTCAATTGAATATTGATATGAACAAGAAGGGCAAGCCGGGTAAGAAGAATGAGAATGGGCTGCCCACTCAAGCGCAAGGGGCAAAGAATGAAAGAAAGGTCAACAACAAGAAGAAGAAAACTAGAAGATGCTTCAAGTGCGATCAGAAAGAACATTGGAAGACTGTCTATCCCTTCTAAAGAATTAAGGAAGCTGTCTAGGTATGTCTCATGCTCTAGTAGTGAAAACATGTTTAGAGGTTAATTATACTCATTCGTGGATAGTAGATACCAGAGCCACTGATCATGTTTGTTTTGATTTGCAAGTGTTTCAAGAAGCAAGGGCACTATGTGAGTGAGAGATTATCATCTCATTGAGTGATGCCACAAGAGTGGGGCTATTGAAGTGGAAGATGTGCATTTATATTTTAGTAGCAATAGCGTCTTAGTTTTACGAGATGTTTTCTTCGTGCCTTTAGAAAATATTTAATTTGAGTTTTCGAACTCATTAAAGACGGATATTCAGTTTCTTTTGATGATTCGGTTACTGTAAAAAAAAATTACTCCTTTATCTGTTCTGGCAGTATGGTAAACAAATAGTATACATTAACCAATGCAAAACCCAAACAACAAACAAACGTAAAATATAACTTGTATACCAACTATAAGAAAAGAAAATCTGCATGTTCTTTGATGAATGAAACCTATATGTGGCACCTAAGGCTTGGTCAAAAAACCTTAGTAGGATCCAAAATTTGGCAGACCACAGTCTTGGAGGATCTAAAAGCAAAACATTTCCAAATTCCGAATCCTGCTTGGATAGTGAAATGATTAAGAGACCTTTCAAGATCAAGAGAATACGGCCATTAGTGTGGTTGATCTCATTCATTCTTACGTATATGGACCCATGTTGGCTTAATGTAAGGGAAGTGTGCAGTACTTCATCACTTTTAACGATGATTACTACATGTATGTTGTCGGGGTTTTAAATATTCCATTGAAGGAATTCCTTACCCGGGATCTACTAGGTTAATATAAGAAATTCTTTTACCAAATTAAATCTTCCTACTTTAGAACGCAAGTAGCATGTTTTAAAGGAATATTAAATCCTAAAACATGATTCTAGTTGGTTTTCGAACTTTACCTCTTTTGAATCTCCAAAGATTCGAGATGGCTTGCTCCTTCTCCACGTGAGTTGAACGATTTCAACCTTAGATCTTCTAATTTGCTTCCTACTACTAGGTTTAAATATTGTGGTGGAACAATTTCTATCAAACCTATAGGACTTGAAAGAGAATGAAGATAACAAAATAACTAGGTTTGAAACCAAGCAATTTTCGAAAATTGTGTAGTGTGTGTGCTAGTGTACTTCGAAAATTTCAAGATAGGTTTAGGTTAAAAAGTGATTTCTCTTCATTCAGTTATCTTATTTATAGAGTCGTGATGGGCCAGATTAGGGATTCAAGGAAATTTGGATTGGGCCTCCCTGTTGGGCTTTACTAATTAAATTGAGCCCCAATTTAATATAAGCCCAACAGAATATTCATTTGTACCACTATAGAAATTGATATTGGCTTACCCGTCCAAATCTTAATTACATAAAATCTGGGCTTCCTTTTTAATTAATTTATTTCCACTATTTAAGATTCTAATATCCATTAATTAATTTAAACGTGTTGTTGGTTTTAATTAATTAATATCTTTTACCAAGAGTGCTCCAGTTCAAAATTCTTTACTTATTATACTTTGGACTAAATTCCAAGCCGGCCGGGCTTCTGTATAATAAAACCTTTTATTGAACTCCTCTTGGGGATATAATCAACCCGGAC
>JAYDZE010004174.1:0-10815 GCA_034509125.1 Monilaria moniliformis
ATATATATTATTTTAAGATCAATCAATTACATAATGAAAGAATGTGATATCGATATTTTCCTCCAGTGGTGCCCTATCTGAAGGCAACACTAAAATTCCTACTTGCTACTGTAAGTGGGTCTCCTCAAAGAGAAGACATATTTCTGGAGCTGGATATGCGATGAGCTTCTACTTCCCATTCGATACAAGCTCGTCCAATTCAGTGCGCCAGTCTGTGGAGTCGATCCTAGCGATGTCGATGAGCTAGTCGAATGGCGAGTTCATGAAGTTTGCATGCAGTTCAGCCCGTGATGCGACCATTCAGGCCCAGAACTAGGCCATCTTGACGAGAATGGAAGCGGCTGAGGCACGAACCGAAACAGCGGATGAGCAATGGCTGATAACATGAGTGAACTTTTCGAGGATCCAGGAAAGAAGTAGATTATTAGGACCACCTTTCAATTGTAAGTAAATTTTATTTTATTAAATTTTACATATTAATGTAATTATTAATTTCAAATAAATTAATTAATGAAATATATAAATAAATAAAATAAAAACTAGTAAACAATTTTAAAACTATATTATTAAATATTACCGAGTACACGGTGTGCTCGACAATTCATATATTAAATAAATATGATATACTTACCGAACACTATTTGTGTTTGGTATTTTGTATTATCAAAACTGCAAAACTTTACTTAGCACGTCTAGTGCTCGGTAATGTATATTAGGAATGCCTGGTTTTATCGAAACCGTCGGTTTGAACCGGAACCGGAATCGGAATCGGCGGTTCCGATTTTCAAACCGTAACCAGATCCCCACCGTTAAATCGAACCGGAAAAATAATGGGGCGGTTCAGTTGCAGTTCGTTTACAGAGGAACTGGAATCGCCGGTTCCAAACATACAGTTTCATGGTTAAACTAGTTGTTTTATGGGGTGATAGGTACAGGGCTAGGGTATGAAAACAGTAGCAAAACCGGCGATTTTGGTAGAAAGTTGACGATTTGACGCCAAAACCGGCGGTTTTGCTGCAGAAACGGGGGTTTTACGTGCCATTTTTTCCCTCTTCCCCTTTTTCACCATCTATAAATACATTCTTCCCTATTTCCTCAAATCACACACACAACACACTCACCTCAATCATTTCTTCTCTCTTGTCTCAACACACTCTTCTTCTTTATTAAACTTGTCGTTGTCATAAGAATCGTTGGTCAGCTGGAGATGCTGAGTTCCGTGACTCACTTGGTTTAGTTCCCGTTCCGCGTCTCTAGGGTGACCAACGATCCTTGACAATCGGCTTTGAGAAATTGCAGTCTTCCGTATTGTACAATTATTCAATAAACTAGCAAATTTTGTTGAAACGATTAAACTATCTCAGTTTTACATAATTTCTCTATAAGGATTTAACCGTTTCAACATAATCTCCTAGATTACTATTTTTTAGCTGCCAAATCACAAAAGTAATCTCTATTATTGTAACTTGTTTATTATTGAGCTCAAGTCATTTCTTTATTTTTTTCCCCTTTGTTTATTCATGACTCATTGTAATTTATTGATCTACTTACTTACATTCGTCTTTGACTTTGATTTCAAATTTCAATCATCTTGAATTAAAAAAATATATAGGATAAACAGGCGGTTTTCAATTCTAAACCGAAACCGGTTAATCCACTGGCCTCGTAACCGGAATCGGCGGTTCTGGAATCGTGGGCAGCCCTAATGTATATATTAAAATCAAAAATTATTTTCGGATAATCTGTCTTCATCTTTTTGTGTGGGTTTGGACGTTTGCAGCAAGCACTTGGGGTTGCTAAACGCTGAGTAATCGTCTCTTGTAAGATGACATATATTAAAATAAACTTTTCGGGTGTGTGGGTGTGTGAGAGAGATGGGGAGGTGTATACGTAAAAGAAGAGCGTTTCGTGGGGTCATTTTCAGAGTCCACCGTCTCTACCTACTAATAATTGAAGCGTGGAAACTAGAAAGAGACTTGAGAAAAATATTTTTTATCAAAAGATTTTAGTGGAAACCTACACCAGTTCAACATATCTCTCTTGACTATTACATTTACATGGAATATAAAGCCACTTTTTGAATAACACCTTTTACATGCTACGTAAATATGGAGCCTTATGTCTATTTTTCTGGTTTTTTATTCAAAAAATACTAATTAGCTATTATAACCTCATGTTGATCGAGATATTTATTACAACTACGTACGAAAATTGCTATATATATTGAGTGTCGAATCGTATTTTACATCAAACTAATGTACAGTAATTGTTAACGGAATTCAGAATTTCAAAATTTACTGTTATTTTAAAGTTTAGAAGGATTTCAATAATTAGGAACGTCTGCACATGGAGTTCGAGTTTGCAACGAGTTTTCCAGATTCGTGACGGCGACACCACGCTAGGAAGAAAATGTTGGTCTTCAAATTGTATATTTTATTATTATTATTATTATTATTTAAAAAGCTTTATTGTATAACAACCTTAATTCATTTTAAAATGACCGTTGACGGAAGACTTCAATACCCATATAGCTAACGTTTATACTAATCGTATGCATGTGTATATATTCTCATACATATAGTGATATAGATAATGAGTAATTACTGTTATTAGGAAATAATTAGTCATTACTTTTTTTGAAGAAATAATGAGTAATTACTTATGCATTAGAGTTTGCAATACCATTTATGAGTTATTAGGAGACTAAGTTCATATTTCATTAAAAAATTATCATTTGATATTTTAAAATATACATGTAATTTACCAGCCAGTCCATTTGCTTTTTGGCAAGTCTTTCATGAAAAAAAAAAGTCTTTAATGAGCATTATAGAATTTTAGACAATATGTAATATTAATATACTTCTAAATTGAATTCATTGGTATGTTGTTCGGAAATCTTTTGTGGTAATTGGCAAAATAAATAGGTTTTGATTTTTGAAGGAAATAAAAAAGAACAAACAAAGTAACTCGGAAGAAAGAACTTCTAATACGCTTTCTTTGATAGGCGTGGCGATAGGTAAACGCTTATCTCTTTTCTCTTTTTCACGAAGCCTTCTTTAATTGGTGGAATATTGTGTAGTCTAACTTATGATCATACCAATAAAATTATATATATATATATCATTGAATATGAGTTTGAATTCAAATAAAGGCGAGATTTAAATTTTTTTGTAGAAATTTTCTCTATATCAATTATCTAAAACGACACCTTTTCTTATCTTTTTTTGTCCTCTTCCCCCATTTAAAATGTCGATTAAATTATGATTTATGATTATGAATTTCAATTTTGTTACCAGATATTTCAATTTGACTGCCTTAAGATTTTCGCCGAGAAGAGAGAGAGAGAGAGAGAGAGAGAGAGAGAGAGAGACCAAGTTTAGATGTGGAGCGAGTAGGCCCATTTCAATGTTGAATTCCAATCTTAAACCTAGCCCAAGCCCAGTACCAAATATTAATTAATACTAAGAATTTGAGATGTTGGAGTCCAAACCCAAACACTAGTCCCAGTGATCCCTTCATCTTGATTCATTTACTTATTTATTTTGTTGAAAATATAATGATATAGTCATTTTCTTTAATTTTAGAGATGAGTTGGAGTTCAATTTTGATTTTGAATATTTTAAAAAAACACACGAAATTATGGCGATGACATCATTGTCTTGGTGTGCAATTGTGAATTTTAGACCTTGAGAGCAAACTTTCACTTGGAATAAAGAATTGATGTGACTTACTAAGAATATTTATCATATTTAAGGATTAAATTACAGATAGTTCATTTTCTAGTTGGTAGACATTTTTTCTCCAACTAATATATTAAGGGTTTGAATTACTATGGATTAAATGAAAACCATTATTGGTACTTATTAAAAAAAATTAAAAAAATTGAAGAATAAATTACGGGAAATCTTATTATATCGTAAAAATTGAATATTCACCGATTTGCAACATGTCGTCGCATTGCGATTTTTTATTGTACAGTTACCGAGTTACGTTTGCCGTACGACGTCGTTTTTTGTGCGTATTGAATGAAAAAGACTCTCTCTCTCTCCACCATTATTGAATTTGTCAACTTGCGCAGCCAATTCAAAATTTAAATTTTTTAAAGTAACGTAGAATTCCATTCTCAACGGGCAACGTTTAACAATTTCTGACCGTTTCTTCCTAAATCAACGGCCACTTATTAACACCACTATATTCTCAGATTTTCCACTGAATCAGTATCTAATCCCAATTCATTGAAATCAACAAACCAAATTAATGAAACAAAGAACACTAATCTGAATAATAAACTCATTATTTATTCACAAAACAGCACTGAGAAGATACAATCAAATACATCAATAATCAAAACGAGAATAATGTGTATCAAAAGCCGATAAACAAAAGAATAATAGCACTAATGACAACAAGATAAAGTAATCATCACCGAATATTAAAAAGAAAAAAAGAATCGAAGCAGCAGAAACGATGAATGCGCCGATCATCGATAGAAGAGGCGAAAAGATGCTTAACGCCAATCGAAATCGCACCTCGTCGGCTCGTAAGCCCCCGAGGCCGTGCCGTTAGAACTCAATGGAATTTTCAGATCGCAATCGATCTTCGGCTTCACTCTGGTGGATTTCACAAACGCAAACTTCATTCTGATCCGCAGATACAGCTTGATGTCGATGTCGTACCTGCCGGCGGTCCGATCTTCGTTGTATTTCGACATCTCGTTGGTTCCGAGCAGCACCAATTGCGATCCTTTGAACTCCGCGCTCACATTGCTGGTATTTTTCTTCCCCTGATAGAACTTTTGCAGGTCGACAGTGGAGAATCGCTGGCCTTGGTAGAAAGCCCTAGCCTCGATCCGGTCGTAGTAGATGCCGATGCGCTTGTTCGGGTTGCGAATCGTCAGATTCAGCGCCAGATTGTAGTGGAGCGTGTTGTTGTTGATGTTGAACTCGGTGAGCGAGGCCTCGTTGACGTGGAATTTGACGGTGTTGGGGCGGAAAACCAGCCACAATACGAGGACGATGATTCCGACGACGATGAGGATGGTGAACACGATCTGGCAGATGCAGGTGCAGAGGCAGTTCATGAGGCAGCCGCAGCAGCAGCTGAAGGGGTTACAGCAGCATCCGCCTCCACCGCTGCCGGGGCGGTGGTAGCTCTTGGACGGTTTGGACGGCGGCGGAATGGAGGGGCCGTAGTAGGCCCCGTTCAGGTGCGGCTGTCTGGTTTCTCCCATTGGTTGGAGTGGTTGGGGTTCGGAGGCGCAACAGATATTTCTCACTTTGGATGAGAGAGAAAAAAGGTGAAATCAGATAAAAAAATAAAGGGCTTACGAATAGGATTCCGATATCTAACTTTTATAGCACTTCTTTCTCTCTCACTCTTTCCGTTTTCGCTTTACATATACATAGATATATATGTATATATAGGTTTTTAGACGTACACGTGGAGATGGATGGGTGTTTGTGTGTGAATAGGAGAATTAGTAAAAGGTGAGCGGGTTATGGTTGTAGTTGGAAAAACAAGTGACACGCGGCTACGCGTTATTGGCGTGGAGTTGATTAGGGTTAAATTAATTTGGGAAAACGCGGTTGCTTTGCTTGATGAAAATAAGGGCTGTGTTTCCCGAAGAGGATGCTGCTTGGAAATTTCTTAGACATTGACTTGATGAAAGTTACTGGCCTTTCCATTTTATTATACACGGCAGCGGATCCATTATTTTCATGCTTTCGTTATTTATTTTTGTAATTCTATTTTATCCTATATTATTAAATTTTTATAATCTTTTTACCATATTCGATGTTTTTTTATTTCAAGTCTCGGTCTTTGTCTATCCCAATTGTTTATAAATGAGCACATCAATTTGTATTGACAGTGGGCACATATAATGATATATCAACAAGTGTGAGTTTGTTTGTTGTCCAACCTGTATCTATATATGCCCACACCGGCCGCCGCCTGCCTCTCTGTCTCTCTCTCTCCCTCTCCCTCTCCCCACAAGTAAATTACGGGGTAGTAGATCTAAAAGATTTGACTTGTCAATAATTCCAAGGATAAGATACTAAATATGAGTCGTAATTTGTAGTAACCATAAAAAATACCAACATATAAAAAATTAAGATTGCGTTGAATTGATTCCAAGAAGGCAAAATTGATTTGGGATATTCTCGAAAAAGATGATTAAATAAATAGTTCAAAAGGATCATCACCATGAAGTTACTTTTCTTTTAAGTGTTGTACTTGGTATTTCGTTTGATGAATTGGTATTGATAAACTCATTGTTAATATGTAGTTAAAACGCATTAGAAGATGGAAATGGGGAATTAGAAGGTGAGAAGAAATGACCTCGCTTTCCATGGAAGATAACATAAGCCATTTACCATGAAGCATGACTTTTACTTCAACGATGTACTTTGGAAAATTGTATTTCTCTGGGCGATGAATTATTAATTGATATATATTATTAACACCGTGGGACGTCTGGATTCTTAGTATTATTTTTTTCTTGCAGTATGAAATCAGTCGTTTTCTTGGACTTGGCAAAGGTTCCCAACAATTATATAAATGTGTAAAATTTGGACTTCATAATCAGAACGAGTGAAAACTTCAATTTTCTTGTATTTACTGACTTTATAATATTATTGCCACCTTTCATTAAACAAAGTTGATGCAATTATGACATCTGTCTTCTTTAATACTATTTTTTTTCTTTTTTTCCTATTTTATTCATCAATTATACATGAACCTCATTTATGTTCAAATCTCATTTATCTGTCCTATCTATTTCTCAACCACCACCACAACTTCGGCGTTAGACCACCACACAATCACCAAATTCATAATCGACGACTCCGCTCCCCACTTACGGCGGCAGCACAGGTCGTCTCTTGCACTTGTGTCAGAAGCCAATAAAGCGTTGATTCCATTGTCTGATTCCACATATTGGCTTCTCCGATGCTCAATCACAGAAAATCCTCAAATCGTCGCCCAAGCTTATCTCCGCATCTCGATGCCTATATAAAACCCAAATCGTGGGAAATTGGCTACAAGGTCAAAGTTTATGATTTTTTACAACCAACTTTTAAGTTCGTGGGAAATACTAGATTTTGGCAAGTTCTTGATTTTAGAGATCATTTCCCATATTCTTAATTATTCAAAATGATGCTGTTTTGATACACTCATTTACCACTTCAGATAATCGACTTGCCTCGTAGTTTCGATTTCACCGGAATCCTATATTGTGTTAAATTTTCTACAAGGTCAAAGTTCATTATTTTTGCGACCAATTTTTAATTTCGTGGGAAATACTAAATTTCGGCCAAATTTCGTATTTTACTATCTATTGACGTTTCTCAAAATTCAATCGAGAAATTTGCGAGTCGCACTTGTATAAAGGTTATTTGTTCGGGTTTTGGGCGCGGTGGAGACTGTATTTAAGCCATCGTAGGCATCTAGGCGACTAATAGATAAAATTTTATCGGAAACAACAAATAATCTAAAAGGGATCAAAAGACAAAGGGACAACGACAACGTATAGAAGCTGCCGTTAGGCCCGTTACCTATTGACATTCTCTATTATCGATTCATAAAATATATATTTCAATAATTAAATGATAAAATGATAAAAAAAAAACTCAAATTAATTAATTCATCAAAATAAACAGTTAATGGACTTAAATTTTTTTTATTCCATCATATTTGTCAAAATAAACACTTAATTCTACAATTTGGGCCGCATGTGTGAAATATAAAAGGATTTTATCTATTTTATTCGGCCACTGCAGCATAAAATAGTTTGGATTTAAACTCATTTGGATTCTCCTACTGGGCCCAAAGAGGGGCAAAGTTTAGTATGGGCTTACATGTTTGTTTTGGGCTATTATCTACCTGCAGACCAAAACATAATTTTTTGAAAAGATAGTAAGTTTAGTCAGCCTCTTAAACTTCACTTGTGAACATATATGTCAGTGGAGCCCTCACGTTCATTAATGCGTGCTGTGAAGATTAAGGTGTATTAATCAAACAAATTAGTCCCTAAAATGTATTTCACAATTTCTCAACCACCTTTGTTCTAAGGTGGAGTGAAAATGGTGCTGCGTGGGGCTCCCCCATTTGATTTGTTTAATCCATTGCATAAAACAATGGATAAATTATTGTACTGCCTTACAAGAAATCACCCACTCTTTTACTAAGCTACTAATAAATAAGTAAACAGATAGTGTAAAAAGGCGACACCATTTTTTAAAGTTGGAAAAAAGTAGTGTGGAATATTAAAGTAGTCTTTTTAGCATAATCCACGAGGGGGGAAAGAACTACTTTGTGTTAAAAGGGCTGTCCACTTTTCTATCTTCACTTGTACTAAATTTATATACACCAAGAGTATCTTCCTTCCTGCTTTTTAGGAAAAATTAGATTCCTTATGTTCTTTCATATTTTGGTATGAGATTACGAGGTCATTTGTTCTTCATCTAAATCCACTAGCAACCATGTTTTTTTTTTTTTTTTTGGTTTTATTGTTCAACTATTATCGATATCTATTTAAAACAAAACAAAAGTTTTTAGCTCGTACTTAGATTGACTTATTTTTATCACTTAAACTAGATCTAATTAGCATTGTACATTTCTTTGAGTTGAGTTTCATTGCAGAACATATAGTTACGAAGGGTTAATATACTCAAACCATACACTTAAAACATATTTGTATATATCGTTGTGGGTGTCTTTTAGGGGCGTTTATTTTTCATGATTGATAAGATACATGATTGAGTAATTTATGGAAACTCATAAATGCATCTAGTGCTCTTAAATTGTTAAGTATTTAATTAGGGATGATTTTTATGTATTACTATTATATGTTTATGGAGTACATCATCCATATTTCATTTTCTTGGCATCATATTACATTCCACCGACTCACATTATGTGGATGACATATAAGAGTAGAACATGTAGATAGAAATCTAGAATAGAAGACATTAGAAAAGAATATGTGAATACCTAAATCCTCTTTTCTCCTTCTGAATTTACTAAATTTTCTCTATTCTTTACAAAAGGAATCGACAAATTCCCTACTTATATGCTTACACTTGATTTAAAGCTTCAATTATTAATCATCTTTTGGCGATTCTAAAGTAACAATATCTTTCTTTAATTGAGGTACAAAGTTGGATTCTTATCTGTGTAATTTGCCCTTGAATGTGTATTTACACTTTCCTCATTAACTTTAATTTGGAAACTCTTGTTTATGAGCATCATAGTGCTTTCTAAAGATAAGAATGTCGGGTTTCTAAAATCAAAACAAGAAAAAGTTGATTCCTTTGCGTACATACATCACCAACCATGAAAAGTAGTGCTCTCTTTTCTTATGGAAGATTGTTTCTTTTATTCTTTATTTTTTTTCCCCTTTTCTTTCGTTAATTTTTTTCTCTCTTTTTTTCCCTTTATTTGTTATTAAGCTTCTAAAGCAAAAAAAGGTTGGTCCTCCTTTGCGCAACGGTTAAGTTATGCATCATTCACACCTTAATTTTCTATGTGGGCTCTTAGCGATATTATGATGTGTTGTATATATTTAACATGATCCAAAGTTTTACCTTTATATACTAGGAATTCAATAAATTAATCCCCGATTTCTACATTATCCAATTAAAATTGTGAAAATTAATAGTTAGTCGCAAATTAAAAAAATTAAAATTAAGTATTTTCATTTTTTAGGACAAAAAATATTCTAGTGAATACGACTAGTATTTTTTATTGTGCCATAAATATCTTATTGGCGATCATTTCGCTCTCCTCTCTCTCTCTCTCTCTCTGTGTGTGTGTCTGTATCCAATCGTTGCTCCATCAAACGCTGACAATGGATTGCAAATGAACTCTCATGGTTTCTCCATCGAAGGCACCGCCACTTAATGATTTAGAAATCAAAAAGTGTTAAAAAATTTAACAGGAGAAGATGACCAAAAATCTAGTCGCCATAGTGAAATAATTACAAAGAAGTTCTTCGACTTTAGGTAACAACAACCCCTATAGTACACACAATCGAAGAAAGCTTACGATAACCAGCAACGTCGAAGAGCAAAAAGCTTCGAGAACTTATTTTCTGCCGACACCGTTGAGAGAGAGGGATAGAGAGAGATAAGATAAAAGAATTGAAGAGAGAAAGAAAACCCAAAAAAGATTTGAATAGAATGAGAGAACTCGTAAATTTGAATTGAGAAAGGTGGTGTGAAAATGAATACGAAGTGAAAATAGATGAGTTAAGCAAAGAGCATTTATGTCTCATTAAGTCAAACTCAGCTATATTTTAGTTTTTCAAGTTCGTGGCCAACTATTAATTTTGATTATCTTAATAGGCTAATTCGACATATTAACACATAAATTCAATAAGAGCACAAGTTTTTTTTTCCCTCTAACCGGAATTGGTTGTTAAGCCCCGCCAATTATATTTGTACGTACTTACTATGTACATATTAATGATCTCTTATTTTTATTAATTGATCAAAGCATGAGACCTAATAGGGGTGGAAAAATGGGTATCGGGTATCAGGTATTTCCCGACCCGGCCCAATACCCGCAGGGTATTGGGTATCCGATACCCGTTAAAATCGGGATTGGGGTCAGGGTCGGGTATTGGAATAGAGAGAATTCGGGTGCGGGTACCCGAGCGGGTAATACCCACATACCCGCAATACCCGAGACATACCCGCATCACCCTCACCTCTAATAATTTTTGCCCTAATTTTGATTCAATTACACAATTTCATTTGCACGCATTTACATTTATAGTTCAATAGTTCATTTGCATGTTATTGTTTTTACTTTTTA